>JAAGAY010137500.1:0-20085 GCA_011801015.1 Ardeotis arabs
TGTAGATCACTGGAACAGGTTGCCCAGAGAGGTGGTGGATGCCCCATCCTTGGAAACATTCAAGGCCAGGCTGGATGGGGCTCTGAGCGACCTGATCTAGTGGGGGATGTCCCTGCTCCTTGCAGGGGGGTTGGACTAGATGACCTTTGAAGGTCCCTTCCAACCCTAACCATTCTATGATTTTATGATTCTATGATTACCCCTTGTCCTATCACAACAGGTCCTGCTAAAGAGTTTCTCCCCATCTTTCCTGTAGGCCCCCTTGGGGTACTGGAAGATTGCTATGAGGTCTCCCTAAGAGACCCAAAACTGACCACAGTATTCTAAAGGTAGTCTACCAAACCTGAGTAGAAAGTGTCAGCAGCTTTCTTCAATCTTCTGGCCACACTCCTAGTGCAGCTCAGTATGTGTTTCACCTTGTTCATCATGAGAAGACATTGATGGCTTATACTCAGCCTGCACCCGCAACAAGCTCTACACCCTTTTCAGTGGGGCTGCTACTCTGGCAGGTCCCAGCCTGTACTGATGGACCAGCCTATAGTGATGCAGCTAGGGAAAAGGAGCAGCCTTTACCCTGGCCCAGGCTGACACAGGAGGTAACAGGGCACGCAATGAGCCATTTTTCTGTCTTTGAGTAGTCACAAGGATAGTACAAAGATGATGTGACTCTTTGTTAAAGCCTGTTTTCTAGGAAAAAATCCCTCAGCAGTCCAAAAGACAGCTGTAAGGTTGGACTGGCAGATAATTAGGCTTCTCTTCTAGTCAGCTCCTCACTTGAAAGCATCTCATCTGTCTCTCGAGACTCAGTGGTCCAGAGGGCATGGACAGTGCCTCTTCTGTTTCATGCCATGATGAGTAGCAGTGTACAAGGGGTTGTGATCACTGCTTTGCTGATCAAAGTGAAAGGAACATGGTGTGAACTGCTGCACTCCCAAAATGCTGAGTCTGGGAGTTCTCTTTCTTTCCTTACCATCAGATGCCTGAGAATCCAAATGAAGAAGATAAATCCAGCAACAACCTCTTAGCTTTACGTCGTCACCACAGTGAAAAACTAAACCTGGTCTCATAGTGTTCTGACAAAGTTAGGTTTGAATGTCAGATTTCACCACTGTGGGATTTTTAAAGTTTATCCTTGCTGCTATTATCTTTATCACTTTAATGCCAGGTACCACATAACATCATTTTAAACACACGAGGCACTTACACCATCCTATAAAGAGAAAGACCCATTTCCGCAGCTTATCTGTAGAATAAGTCATCACTATAGCGGTGTGTAAGTAGCAGCCTTCCACAAACATCCAGAAGAAATTGGTCACCACAAAATAATTGTAGACAGTGGTAATACATCGACACCAGGGCTGAAAAGGAAACAGAAAATAATATTTTAAGATCACGGTGAGAATATTTAAAAGAGTCTATATCTTGTTATTCCCTTAAAAATCAATGGTAGAATTCATTTATGAGATGTAGATTTATACTTGTGACTTGGAATTGCAATATCTTAGGTGCTGTCATAGAATCATAGAAGGGTTTGGGTTGGAAGGGACCTTCAAAGTCCATCCAGTCCAAGCCCCTGCAAGAAGCAGGAACATCTCCAACCAGATCAGGTTGCTCAGAGCCTCATCCAACCTGGCCTTGAATGTTTCCAGGGATGGGGCATCCACCACCTCTCTGGGCAACCTGGGCCAGTGTTCCACCACCCTCAGCGTAAAAAAAAATTTTCCTAATATTTAATTTAAATCTACCTCCTTCTATTTTGAAACCATTACCACTTGTCCTGTCACAACAGGCCCTGATAAAGAGTTTCTCCCCATCTTTCCTGTAGGCTCCCTTGAGGTACTGGAAGAATGCTATCAGGTCTCCCTGGAGCCTCCTCTCCTCCAGGCTGAACAGCCCCAACTCTCTCAGCCTGTCCTCACAGGAGAGGTGTCAGGGACTCACAGCTATGCCCGTGACTTTCTGCTGAGGCTTGGCTTTGACCACAACACGCAGGATCTCCTGGACCCCAGCATGTCTGGAAAGTTCCCATGCCACAAGGCATGTCCACACTAGCAGTGTGCAAACAGCTGAAGAAGCAGCCGTGTGGAAAGAAGACAAGAGAAGGCAGGTATTTGACTACAGATGATCTTTCAGAGAGGTACAGCCACAGCCTAGGGTTATCCAAAGGTGACATAAGAGTCTAAACATATCTTAGGCAGTATAACCCACCTGCTGAGCCATTCAAAGAAAATATAAGGTAGGAGTTAATGTCACACTCTTGCTTCATTTCCACTGAAGGCAAGGAGCACCACTGACATTTAGAAAAAACATATTTACTTTAAAGAGATGCTTTTATCAGCTACTTCATCCCCTCTATTCCTGCCATTAGTACTTCAGTTTTTAAGTCACATCGCTACACACATCACCTCAAATTTGCCAGAACCTCAACAGGAATTTTTTGGTCAGGCTCGGTGTATCATTAAAGGCATCTTCTCCCAATGGCTGTGCAGTGAGAGCACAGCTGCGGAATTCACAATTACAGAGAGGCAGATGGCAACATTACATCAATAAATCACAACTAACTGCTGGTGGTAATTTCCATCGTACTACACACAGAAGTCTGGGAAGATTTCTTTCTGACCAAGCAGGCATTCAGCGTATTCCCTGAAGCATGACATTAATTACCTATGTTAGCTGGTATCATTGATGTAATTTTGGTTTCACCATTCTCCAGCCTTTTAATTAACTCTACTAAAGGATGTGAAACTTTTGACCCTCACTTAATTTTATTTCAGACTTCGTATGCATGAGGTATTGACGATCTCTAGGCAGTCAACAGAGCAGCAGATGCACTATCAAACCCAGCAGAATGCTGTGGACTAAGAATTTATCAGACAAGAAACACAGTTACAAAATTGTAGCCCATCCACAAGATCTAATCACTTCTGTTTATTGATCTGAAGCAAACAGAAGACATTTGTTAAAGCTTTCATTTCTGTATTATTTCATTAAGATTTGAAATATATTTTGGCTTCATCTTTAAAACAGGACTAAAAAACAAAACAACTCAGAAGAAGACGAAACTTTTTGTTTTCAAAGTTTTGTTTAAATTAAATTAAATTAAATTAAATTTTTTTTTTTTTCTCCTTTCAGCCTAAGCAAAGGAAAATAAAACCACAAACCAAAAAAAACCCAGACCCTATTTTTGGCTAACACCAAACAAATATTTTGGCTCTATTCTTGACTGACCCCCAAACTAATAAGACTAGGTTTTGAAAGACTTTCGAAAGACTCTAAGTCTCACATTTGATTTTTTTTAAGGTGCCCATTTCCACAAGAACTGTAAAAAATCATTTTATCTGAGCCTGTTGTTTCTGTGTCAGAACTGAGTGGAATTGGCCAGTGGGCTGGGAATGTACTGGGACAGATTCAGACAAATACACATGATGATGGTGAGATCTCCCTCTGCATCGTTTCCATAGGAAACCAGAATAAAATGAATTTTGAGCAATTCCTTTTGGAATTGTGGATTTATTATTATTAAATCAAAACCAAAATTAGCAGAACTCATTAATTTATATAATTTCATTTATTTGACTGAGGATTCTTGATCCCCTTATGTATCTCCAGATATCTTCAGCAATTCCCCTTCTTGATTTATTACCATAAGCGCTATAACTTCATGCAAAATGTTTCCACATTGAGTCCTTGATGCATTTGTAACTGCATTACTACTGATCAGCACAGAAGAGATCGCATCATTAGCTGCTGTAAATGATGGTGCTCCCATTTATTTCAGTGGTGTTATTTTGACTCTGGCTTATACCACAATAAGAACCTAACAAGTTATCACTGAGCTTGTACAAAGCACCTTCCCAAAAAAAGACTGCAGTGTTCTGCAGAGAAAAGATTAGTTAATGAAAACGGAGGCATGTGAGGATCTGTCCTTACATTTGCAGGTTTATATTTTCCTTGGCACATCGTGGTCACACTGTTAAAGGCATTTGAGCACCAGACTCCAACTGATTTTTCCTAAATAACTGTAAAAATCTGTATTAAGCTTTGCAGTACTGTCATGAGAGTAAATCACCAGCATAAAACTGTCAACAACAAAGCTTTTGTACCACCATCTTCTGTAGCCTAAAAATGTCAAAAATAGACAAAGCAAGCAGTGAATGAATTAATAGAAGCTAAATCTTCTCAAAGGAGCATCTGCTTGAATAACAACACAGAGTTGTGCATAGCTGTCTCCAAAAACTTAGAATCTTAGACTACTTTATCTAGGTACTAATGACTTTTCCATTTGTTTTCCCAAAGTATGGGATTAAAGTTCAGATGTCAAATTTTACATTTAAAGTTAACCAAGGATGCTGAGTGCCCAGCTGACACTAAAACGAATGGATATCCAGGCTCTTGGGGTGGTTTTCAATTTCTACAGGACCAGTTCCTTCATGAGCGGAGCTACATTGACTGGTATCAGGTATGGATCCAGCTCATATTCTGTAGGCACTTTAGTCCACCTGCTTTCCAAAGAGAGGGAGTATGAAGAGGGGGGGTGTGTGTGTATGTGTGCATGTGTGTATGTAGCATACTGTTACGTTTTTCTCGATTGTGGAGGTAAAAACCAGGGGACAATCCTAAAAGGAGAATATTCCAATACAAGAATATTACAATGTGAATGAGAACAGTAAATACCTCGTCCAAGAGACTATCAAAAAGAACTGTTCCCCAAGCAAATAAAGATAAATGTTTTTTCTTTTGGAGTAGGTGCTTTTAATCTGCCCCAAAATTGATGTATTATTGGGGCTGCTTGGTCACCAAACAGGGGAAGCATTACAATGCTCATACAGGGACTGATTCAATGTCCTCACTCAAACCAGCATCTGCAGTTGGGAGTTATGTGAACAAACATGAAATTACATGGAAAGTAAGAGAAATAGGAGCATCGTGACACAATGCTTTCACCAAGAGTGCTCAATGCCATGCAAAGAAGATGTCCCACTTCTTGCCCTCTTCTGCCTTCCCATGTTTTATTGTGTGGATCTGTCCAGTCTTTGAACTGGCTCTGACTCTCAAACTTCTATCAGAAAGCTGACTTAGATCACTATGCCAGCAAAAAAAGAACCCCTCTTCCTTGCTTTTTTGTTCGCTAGGTTAGCTCTCCATCAGTTTAGTGAGTTCAGTCTCCAAGGCATCAAGAAGAGAAACATAGCTAGTGCAAAAGAAGCAGGAGGAGCTGGAGCAAAGTGTTTGGGTCCCTGGAGGAATGAGCCATCTCTTTCAGTGACAGGGAGTTGCTGCTTGATGCAGCCCATATCACAGAACTTCATCCTCAAAGCCAACACAGTGAAGAAGGGATTAGCAGAAAAACAGAATTTTGTTTAAAAACCCCACAAAGATATCAACAAACAAAAATTGTACTGTTTCAGTCTCTATTTCTTATTTCCTTGGAAGTCCCACCGACCCGAGACAGTAAGCTGTTCAGTATCATCAAAGTAGCTGACTGAGAGCCTCAATAGCCAAATCAATTATTTCTGTACCCTGTTCATGGAGATGTTGCCCTCTGGAACGAACACTTTCCCTACACAAGTGCACATCACCGCAAGATGCTCTGACAAAAATGTTCAAGAACACCAAATTTAGTGTCTCACACAATACTGTGTCTCACAGTGTAGATATTTGGAAAGTATCCATGGTCAATGAAGACAGAAGAGAAGCTTTTGGGCAGGATTTTTACTTAAAAAAAACCCCTTTGATATTCAGTAATGAGGAAATAAATGAAAATTTAGAAAATCTAAGCTCATTTACTCCATCTTCTTGAAATTACATGAAAGTCACTCTAAGCATGTGGATAGGTGCCCTTTGTAATACTTCTAGCAGTTGAACAAATTCAGCATCCCTCGACAGGCTACCTCCAAGCACTTACTTCATTGCTTTCATGTATATTGTGATCTATCATTTGAAGCAGGAACCACATCACATTCCTCAGGATGAATGTGGTGATCAAGTTCCAGTGGATAATATTCCGCAGGCATCGGATACTCCTAAACAGGGAAACACATTTAAAGAGTGAATACACACACATATACATTCATGACTATATAAAATAAACAAGCTTATTTTATTCACTTGCAAAACTCCTCATGGTTTATCCCCCTTCATTACCTCTCTTGCACTATGAAACAGGAGGTTTGTCTGTCCAGTGGGTCAGCAATAACAGCCTACGAGGCTGTCTGCAGCTTACATCTCTACCAGCAAGCATAGCTGGGTCTGGTCCCATTCTCTGGCTCTCAGGGTAAATTGCACCAGTGCCAAAGAAAAAAACTTGGATTTTGCAGTGGAGTCACAACACAAATAAATGACATAAATATAAAACAGCAACAGGTGGATGGCAAAATCTGTTCTTCTTTTCCTTGCTATATACCTTTCTTCCAGAAACCATACAGCATAACTTTTTCAAACCCACGTACAACAACTTGTCTGGATAACATGAGGAGCTCCCTTTGACAATAATCAATTCAAGCAAAGGAAACAGGATCTACTGGGAAGACCCAAATATTCAGATGGTCATTTAATCCTTGGTTATCATCATTGCTCCCCTCCACTCCATCCCCTCAGCTCTACTATAACGTCAACTGGAAGTTGACTGGAAGCCTCTAAACAACAAGGCTGCACTGGAGTCTGTTGCATTGTTCACAGAAGGAGATTTGGTGGCAAATATCTGCTTTGCAGTGGCAAAACTGGAACAGTTTACATTCAGCCAGTCTCTTGAACAGGCTTGCCTGTGTGAAGCTCAAAGTTTTCAGTCCTATTAACACAACAGCACAGCATGGACCTCCTGGTTTCCAGTCCCGAGCTCAGTTGGCTGTACCAAGCTTTCTTAAGGTAGAGCTGCATTTTCTCCTTCACCACAAAAATATCTGTGTCTGGTTTTAGTCCTTCCCTAGGACTAGGATCCCCCTTCCAGCTGCAATGCAAAATATGAGCACAACGTAAAATATGAGCTACAATGAGTTGGGATTGGGATAGAGTGCCATGAAACAAAAGAGTGGACATTGTCAATAGCACTTGCTGCTGACAATGGCTCCAGGAGGCAGCCAGTGCACGATGCTGATGCCAGCAACCGAAGCATCACTGAAGCTAGGCAGAAAGTTACTCATTCAGTCATCTGAGACAAGATCATTTGTCTTCTTCTTTGTGAAATGGTAAAGGAAGGTGAGTGGCAAGTTGCAGTTTTGCAATTAAATGATCCTTTCTCAGCAAAACACAAAACACTCCAGTGATTAAAATCACGCCTACAGGGGTTCAAATGGCCAGTGCATTTGCTGGGATCATCAGGTTAGGATTCTGCATTTGCCATAACATTGGACAAACACAGACAGTGGTGTTCTCAAACCTGCTCGACTGTAGCTGACTGCAGCTCACCCCACCAACAGCAAAAAGAGAAGGCACAATCCAGTACCCAGCTTTGCTGTTGCCTCAGGTCTTTCGCACGACAAACAAGCCAGCCTTCTTAATAACAAACACTATTTTGCTATCATAAAACACTTATTGCACTTTTCCTAGGACTCGATTAGTCAGTTTTAGGGCCAGAAGCAATTCTGTTATATCCTTCAGCCTCACAAATCTCTCAAAGATTTCACAGCAATCCAGCAAAAAAACAAATAGAAGACCTCGCGCATAGGAGACTGCAACTTAGAGAAAGATGCTTAAAGGTATAACTCTACTAAGTCAATGTCAAAACAGCTTCTGAGCTTAACAACTCAGGCTCCAGGTATGAAATTGGTATTTGGTTCTGAGAGCCTCAGTGACTCATGATTGGAGTCAGTTTGGAAAACAAATCTCCAGCTGCTCAGATCCATTCCCTTTGATTTAGGTTACAAAACCCAAAAGTGTTGCTCTCAGTGTAACTTGTGCTACCAGGGGACATGTCAGAGAGATGTCTCACTTTGAAAATTTCACTTCTAACAAAAGGCACAGGCCCACAGTTAGGCTTTCAAAGAAACTAGGAAACCAAAACCTACTGCCTTTCATGCTGAACCCCAGGAACCCATCTGGCTCTGGACAGACTTTGAAACACGCTATTAAGGTCTGTTCTCTGTTGATCACTCTGCACATAAACGTCCTGCGGCTGCTGTTCATCTAGATGTTATGTTCACTCCTTCAGGTTAAGGATTAGCAGATTAAGGAAGGAGTTTGAAACATTGCTTCTAGGGGGAGAGGGAGGCAGGGGACCAGACACTGAGGAAATTCAGGTCAAAGTGTAGAGTTACTAGTATGGAATTAATTGCTTTTGAGAGCTCTAACAACAAAACAGATCCAGCACGCTTGCCATCTGAATCTACATCTTCACAAAGAGAAGATAAAGGAATGGGAAAAAAAATCCTTGCTGCATGCCTCCATTTAGCTGCAGTTTAATCACCCCATATGCTGGAACATCACTAAATCTGGCTGGAAGAAACCTTATTCCCACAAGACTTAGAGCAGGACATTGGAGTGGCAACAGAGGCAAAGAGCATCAAACAAAGAGTTGTAGACTTTTTGGTTCAGTTCATAAAAAGAGTTTTTCCCCCCCAGTAGAATCCTAGTCATCAAACCCACATTTTCTTCTGTGTCCTGGAATATAAAGACAAACTCAGCATCTACCGGCTGAATGATCTTTGCCCTCCTCACCACTTCTCGGTTCATACTGTTTTGTCTTCTTTGCCTACCAGTCTGCATCTGGCCATTAGCTTTTCTTTTTTTGATTGCAAGAAGTTTGGGGTAAAGGCAAACTTTTAGTGATGTCTGTTTAGGACCCAGAGCAAGAGGGTCTGGTGTGTGGTGGGAACTCCCAAGCTCTACAGGTATTTATGACCAAAATTCTCCTTGTTTTCAAAAAGCCACATGTGCCGAGGGAAGATGCGTTCCTGATGCAAAATTAAGTAAACTATAAATGTAGCCAGCAGCTGGAATTTACCGAAATGAAGCCTGCTGCCTTGGCAAAGCAGCACAAACAGGTGAGGAGCAGGATTTGCTTTTGTGATGGCTGGGACACTACTCTCCTGGTGTTAATAGCAGTTAGGGTTTTAATGGAAGCACCAGTACAGTCAGGCTGTGAAATACATGTCTGAAAGTATGGGGAAAAAGACAGGGAGAAACTTCAGCAGAGCCTGCTGTGATAGGACAAGAGGTAATGGTTTTAAAACAGAAGGAGGTAGATTTAGACTGGACATAAGGAAACAATTTTTTACACTGAGGGTGGTGGAACAGTGGCACAGGTTGCCCAGAGAGGTGGTGGACGACCCATCCGTGGAAACATTCAAGGCCAGGCTGGATGAGGCTCTGAGCAACCTGATCTGGTTGGAAATGTCCCTGCTCCTTGCAGGAGGCTTGGACTGGATGGCCTTTAAGGGTCCAACCCTAATCATTCTGTGAAAGCACTGCAGAGTTTCTCAATAGCTCAGGTAGTGCTGTAAACCCAGCCACAGAACGGCTTTAACCTTTTCCTGGCTTTTTTTTTTTTTTCCCTTTCCTTTTAATAAGAGTCCCAACTGGAGACTCAAAGTTTGTTTTTGTTTGTAGAGAGCCCAGAGCACATGGTTTCTTTTGTCTCTGTCTCCTAACTACTATTAGCACAGAAATCAGTGGCAGTAATGCAATTCATAGCCGAGGGCAGGAAAAGCACAAGAAATAACTGTGTCAGGTTCATACTGGGGAGGGGAAAACAGCAGGGTTAATAAAGTGTGCGGAGGCTGCAGGGCACAGCAGTGGAGGACTGCAGCTAAGGCAACTGGTGTAAGAAGGGAAAGATCTCTTTCCAGCCACCTGAGAAAGCTGCTCTCATTTCCAGGCACTGCTGGTGAATGTTATTATCATAATTCAGTATGGGCAAAGCATCTAGAGGGATACTGAGATGAAAGTCCCCTCATTTCAGGCACTATTCACGTGAGACTGTTCTGCTGTCCGCAGTGGAACGGGGAGGAGAATCAGGAGAAAAAGAAAGGCAAAACTCACGGGTTGGGATAGAACCAGTTTAACAGAACAACAAAGGAAGAGAAAATAGAAAGGGAAAAAAGAAAAATAATAACAGAATATACTGAGCACATGATTCCCTGTATAACAGCTCACAGTGGATCCTTACACTCAGCTGGCTCCCAAGTAGCAAAAAACCCACCCCCTCAGCATCACCCCCACTTTATACACTGAGCATGAGGTCAGATGGTATTGAACAGCCCTCTGGCTAATTTGGGTAAGCTATCCCAGCTGTTGGTTAATTGGTAAGCTATTCCAGCTCTGTCCTCCAGCCAGCTCCAGCTCCTTTCCCAGCTCCAGTGAATATTAACTCTATCCTAGCTGGAACCAGGACAGGTGGACAGGGAATGAAGGACGTGATGTCCCAGATTAGGCAACAAAGGTAGTGAGTAATGGGAGACCTTCAGCACAGCTGATCTTTGGTGAAAGGACAAAGCTGACCTTGTCATACTGACTCATCTCAAAGCCTGAGGAAGAAACTCACAATGCTCATTAGGGGTGATTTGTCCTCCGCTGGTCTTTTCCTGGCTCTTGGTAGATGGAAGGTAGCTTGAATTTGTAAGCCTTAATTTAAATTTAAATTTAAATAGTCCTGTTATTCATGAAAATGACCTGTCCCTTTTTGAAAATTTGGTAAACAGTCATAACAGTCTTCTCTGACAACAAGCTCCACAGTTCCTTTCTCCACGATTAATTATTGCCTTCACTCTGTGGAGTGAAAAAGTAAGGAAACCTGTGCTGCAGAAACAGCAATAACTGCCCTCACAGGCAGCGCTGAAAGGGAATTCACATCACATTGTAAATGGCAGGAGGTGGAATTTGAAACAGTTTGAGCTGTATTATCAGTTAGTGAATCGAGCTTTCCTGAGTCACAGTGATTGGCATGAATGGGTTCCCTCAGGACTCAAAAGCAAAGAAATTTGGGGTTATTCTCACCTCCATAGGGAGATATCACAATTTGGAGAGTGTGGCAGTGATAACATCAGGAAAATGAGAGCACAGACAGCAGGGAGCTACCTTCTCAAGAGGGCAAAAAGTCATGTGAGGGAGGGGAGAATTGGGAGATGAGGAGGCTGGGTGCTAAACTGCTGCTGCAGACACAATCACAGCACTGCTGGGAAGAGATTGTGAGTTACAGAGCCACTTAAATTCCTGTAGCCTAAAAGATCAGATGATAGAAGTTTTCATACTCATCTTCATGTCAGGTAACATTGTTTATGCCATTTCCACTTGATTTACAACCCTTGATGTGGATCGAATGCTGCAAGTGTAGCCCAGTTTCCAAGAACAGCAGCACAAGTCACCATCCCAAAGAACCTGAAGGCTGGCACATCACAAGACACCATGGACTGAGGCTATGGGTTTCTATTGAAGAGCCTTTTCCTGTATTTTCTTCCTGCCCTGGTCCTTTTCAGGCAAAAAGTGTTGCTCAAGGCCTTGGCTGGACTCTTCTACTTACTCTTCCCTGGTGCACGGGTCCAAGGACAGAAGGAATAAGAGAAGAGGTTGCAGCTAGCAATTCAGTCAGAACAGACTTAAAGGTTGAGGCCACAACATAAAGACATAAGAGCTTCTATATCCAGTCAGATCAACGGGCCTTGTAGGCTGTGACCCAGTCCCCAGTGGCTACCAGTAAAAGACAGTTTGGGAAACAGGGGGAGTAGACTGTTAGTTGTCCCTTGCTCTTACCTCCATGCTTCTGGCAGTCAGAGGTTTTAAGATATTCTTAATTCAGAGACCACATTTAATCATGTTAAATCACTCCGTTGGTGGCCCCAACTTGTCACAGGAGTCACTGAACTCCTTTTGTGGTTTATGTTCACTGGAGTCAGGCCATGGCTCATTCTACTCACGTGAGCCCACAAGCTGTTATTCACAGTAAAATACATTTGTCTGTGTTGGTTCCTCTTCCCTGCTTGCCTGTCCCCTCTCAAGGGCTGGATGAGGAGGCATTTCCTCACAACTACATTCCCTCCTGTCCTTTGGGGGTTACAAGGAAGAGGGATAGCAAGAGCCTTGAACTGGACAGCAGGAAACTGCTAGTCCCATGGGCTGTGGGAGCAAGATGGAAGGAGTGGTTGGTAGTGTATCTCCAACGCGTGCTCCTGAAGCAGCAAAGTTCATGCAGCAATTTGTCTTCTGGCTGTGCCTGACAGCAGATTTTGGGCCTGAAATATCCCCCTGAAACACACCAAGTAGTGTCAGACAGGCACGTGCATGCCATGTATGCTACACTGAGCGATGGAGTGAGCAGAAGGAAAAGGATTTCCTTGAATAGGAGACAAAAGAGGACTTACAGTTTCTGACTTGGAGGGAGAAAAGATACTGCCACTGGAAGCATCTTGGTTCTGTCAGTGAAAGGATTTATTGGCTCCCCATGATTTCTTAAGAACCAGTGCTTTGCCTGCTGGTGAGTGACCTCCAGATGACTGCTTCTGACAAGGCAAAGAGTTTCCGCAGAGGACACGAGTCCTGCTGCTGTGCCACTCCTCAAGCTCATTTGGGCAGAGGTGTCCTTCTGTCAGGCAGGCAGGACTTTTTGCCCGGAGTCATTGTTCAGGGTATAGCCACTTGCCTCAAGGCTAACGATGTGAGGCTTTGGATAGAAGAGTGTAGTGAGCAACAGCATATTTTCACAGGAGACTGAGTTATGAAGTACCTCCGTCTATATTTCAGAAATTTGGGAACAATGGTGCAGGCAAATGTGTGTTTTTCAGTGAGTTGTGAGTCCCAGAGTATGTTTCCGGCTGTGCTGGCCAAAACCAGATAAGAAGATCTGGGAGCACATTTCCCACTCACTGCATCAGCAGCAGGAGGTTAGACACAAAGAAGCAATTAAGGTGAAAGCAAAGATACTCTTTGGCCTTCCTAATTAGTAAATCAAAAGCCAGGTGTATGGTCGGAAATTACACATAATGACCTTTTTATCTGATTTGAGAACAGACCATGTTTCCAGCCCAGATGTCATTCCCTGACTGGGTATCATACCACTGGCATCCTGACCGGCTTGATATGTGGGGTCTCATAACCTGGCTTCCATGTTAGGAACAACAACAGCAAATGAAAGAAATCACATTCTATTAATTATTTCCATCAAATGACCTTAATTGTATGGTTGGATATAGAAAGCAGAGAATGATAATAGAATCACAGAATCATAGAATCTTTTAGTCTGGAAAAGACCCTTAGGATCACCAAGTTCAATTGTTAACCTTGCACTGCCAAGTCCACCACTAAACCATGTCCCTAAGCATCATATCTATGCATCTTTTAAATAACTCCAGGGATCATGAATTCACCACTTCCCTGGGCAGCCTAGTCTAGTGCTTGACAATCCTTTCAGTGAAGGCATTTTTCCTAACGTCCAATCCTTCCTGGCACAACTTGAAGCGATTTCCTCTTGTCCTATCGCTAGTTACTTGGGAAAAAGAGACTGACACTCACCTTGCTACAACCTCCTTTCAGGTGGTTGTAAAGAGCAATGAGGTCTCCCCTCAGCCTCCTCTTTTCCAAACAACCCCAGTTCCCTCAGCCGCTCCTCATAAGACTTGTGCTCCAGACCCCTCACCAGCTTCGTTGCCTTTCTTTAGACACGCTCCAGCACCTCAATGTCTTTCTTGCAGTGAGGGGCCCAAAAGTGGACACAGTATTCGAGGTGTGGCCTCTCCAGTGCTGAGTACAGGGGCACAATCACTTCCCTGCTCCTGCTGGCCACATTGTTCCTGATACAAACCAGGATGCTGTTGGCCTTCTTGGACAGCTGGGCACATTGCTAGCTCATATTCAGATGACTGTTGACCAACACCTCGAGGTCCCTTTCCAGCCGCTCTTCCCCAAACCTGTGGCATTGCATGGGGTTTTTGTGACTGAAGTGTAGGACCCGGAACTCAGCCTTGTTGAATCTCAACAATTGGCCTCAGCCCATGGATCCAGCCTGTCCAGATCCCTCTGCAGAGCCTTCCTATGCTCAAGCAGATCAAGACTCTCACCCAACTTGGTGCTGTCTGCAGACTTACTGAGGGAGCACTCGATTCCCTCATCCAGATAATTGATAAATATATTAAATAGAATTGGCCCTAGTACTGAGCTTTGGGGAATATCACTTGTGATTGGTCGCCAACTGGATTAAACTCCATTCACCACAACTCTTGGGGCCCAGCCATCCAGCCAGTTTTTCACCCAGTGAAGACTACACCCATCCAAGCCATGAGCTTCAGAACTGCCTCCCAAGGGACTCTGTCAACCGGGCTCCTAAACAGGCCAAACTCTGGTCTCTAGAAGTCCAAGGCAGCAGTTCTGCTGACCCCTCTCTTTATTTCTCCAAGAATCTAAGACTATCATTTTGTGATCCCTGTGCCCAAGACAGCCTCCAGCCATCACATCACCCAGACGTCCTTCTCTGTTTGCAAACAACAGCTCCCGCGACACACCTTCCCAGCTGGCTCCCTCACCAGCTGTGTCAGGAAGTTATCTTCCACACACTCCGGGAACCTTCTAGATTATTTCCTCTCTGCTGTATTGTATTTCCAGCAGACATCTGAGAGTTGAAAACCCCCATGAGAACAAGCGCTAGCAATTGTGGGACTTCTTCCAGCTGCTTATACAATATTTTGTCTGCCTCTTCATCCTCATTGGGTGGTCTGTAACAGACTCCCACCATGATATCTGCCTTGTTGGCCTTCACCCTGATTGTTACCCATAAACACTCAACCCTACTGTCACCATCATTAAGCTTTAGACTATCAAAACACTCCCTAACATACAGGGCTACCCCACTGCCTCTCCTTCCTTGCCTGTCCCTTCTCAAGAGTTCATAGCTATCCATTGCAGCACTCCAATCGTGCAAGTCATCCTACCACGTTTCTGTGACGGCAAGCTGGTAGAGCTTCAGCGCCCTTCCTGCATGCTCTCCCAGGCCCTGTTCACAGTGCTTCTGGTCGCTGGTGCTCCCCAAGGGCTTCTTTTATAGGTGGGGAGGAGCTTGGCTGCCATTGCTCCTGGCCTCACCCAGGTCTTGTCAGGTGCTGTTACATGAGCTCTGGGGTTCCCCTGGTTTGGGAGCCCCCACTGTGGACCATGCTAGGGCACTTTGCTGACTATCATGCCAGCACCAGAGCTGCTCGCCTTGATGAGAAAAATCCATTCTTTTGACTTGGGAAATGCTGAGATCTGAAAAGGCAGGACACCTCATTGAGTCTTTCTGCAAAGGTGGCCGCACTGATTCAGAATGGAGATCTATAAAAGGGTTTCTAAAAGAGCACTGATAAAACTCAAAGTAGCCTTTCTGTTGATTGATGTGGGTTTTTTTCAGTCTTGCTCTATCCATACAGCAGTATTTTTCCTCTGGGATGTGCAGAGCTGCTATTTTCTAATTCAAAGCATGACACAAACAATTAACATTAGCAATCATAATAAACGTGCCAGTATGATCAAAAGCTAGCAGAATTAGTTGAATCATCTGCATGGAAATAATTGCAAATGATAACTTTATTAAAGAAGCTTGGAAACCTTCTATTAATTCATGTAGTGTTCCATTAATAATGATGTTCAGTTAAGACTGCTGCCCCAAAGTCTGTCTGAAAACAGTTGGCAGAAGAAATCTAAGAGCACTTTGTTCGAGTCCTTCCCATTCTATGACTGCTGAACAAGCAGGAAGGAGAATCATGAACAACACTTCAAAAAAATATTTTTCCCCCTTTAGTCTTTTCTAGGGCAGGCAAAGCTCATGGACAAGCCATAAATGGCATGGAGCAGGAAGAATACCTAACAGCAAGTTATTTCCCAGCTTCTGTGCCTGCCATGGCCTATTTGCTTTCATCTATATGGAGGCATCCCCTGAGGTTCTCACAGTTTCCCCTGCGTCCTCATGTTCAATCACTGCATATATTCTGGTACTAATGCTTAGATATGGGAAAAGCAGCTGGAGAGGCTGGCAGGCAAAATGAGCTTCTTGGTGGCAGTTGCCTGGGGGAATATAAATATTCCCACAGAAAATGCAAGGGGCAGTTGCAAGGGAAGAACGAAAGCCTGGAAGAGAGCAACAGCTTTACTACGAGGCCAGGGGTGAAGTGGAGAACCAGCAGCTTCCATTAGTGTTTAGAACACGCATAAAAAATAAACTTATTATGGAACCATCTGTGCTCCACTGAGCCTTTTCCAAAGCTTCTTTCTCCTGCCTCCAAGTCAATTTTTAATCACAGGACACGGGGTATTCTGCCTGTTTAAGATACAAAGGCTTAAAGCACTGATATTCCTCAGGCTGGAAGAATGCAGCCAACACAACATGGACTAGGACCACAGACTGACTGTGTTCACTGGCAGTGTTTGTGCCCAGCACTGTCTGGATGTGTAGCATGGTGAAAAGGGGTCAAAAATGGCCCTCTGCAAACTACCCGTGAGTATGATGACAATGAACAGTATGGATAACTACAGGATACCACATCAACCCGTGCTTTGTTCCTACTCAGTGTACAAAGAGAAATGTTGCTCCTGAGAACTACGTGGTTACATACGGGGTAATTGAAACCCAGTCACTGGATATCCCGTCTAAGAATATGGCTCCCACCTTGACTGTGCAATCAGCTCTTCCACTGGAGAAAATTCCTCTGTTATGTTCACAGGAATGACAAAGTCTGATAGAGTTGACTTCATTCAGTACAGCATGTGCTCGTGCTTTAGCTGGTAGAAAAAAGATTTAGGAATCCTTTCTAATCTGCTTTGCTAAATGGAGCTCAAACGTCAGTCACTCATGAAACCCCACCTGGAGTACTGGGTCCAGCTCTGGAGCCCAAGCATAAGAAGGATGTGGACCTGTTGGAGTGAGTCCAGAGGAGGCCACAAAGATGATCAGAGGGCTGGAGCACCTCTTCTGTGAGGACAGGCTGAGAGAGTTGGGGCTGTTCAGCCTGGAGAAGAGGAGGCTCTGGGGAGACCTTACAGCGGTCTTCCAGTACATAAAAGGGGGCCTACAGGAAAGATGGGGAGAGACTCTTCAGCAGGGCCTGCTGAGATAGGACAAGGGGTAATGGTTTTAAACTAAAAGAGGGTAGATTTAGACTAGATATCAGCAACAAATTTTTTTACAATGAAGGCGGTAGAACACTGGCCCAGGTTGCCCAGAGAGGTGGTGGATGCCCTATCCCTGGAAACATTCAAGGCCAGGTTGGACGGGGCTCTGAGCAACCTGATCTGGTTGGAGATGTCCCTGCTCCTTGCAGGGGTTGGACTGGATAGCCTTTACAGGTCCCTTCCAACCCAAACCATTCTATGATTCTATGATTCTGTATTTGAACCAAACAGGAAACAGGGTGTAAAGTATCTCTGTAGCAGAAGCTACCTTGCAGCTCAGGTTGTAGTACCCCATAACAAACTAGCTTTAGAGTAGCAGGGGCACAGTAGGCAGCTACAGTCCTCTGGGGTTTATCTGAGACATTGTCCTGTTGACACAGGTTGTAGTCATCAGTCCAGACTGTGGAAGGGTGAATGTTTTTTTGTGAAGAGTGACCATTGCAGCTGGATTGCACAAATTAAGACTTCAGAAGCCAGACACTGAGAGGTGATGGTGGTTGATCCACCTTACAGCTCCTGTTTAGGAACTATGAGACTGCATGGCATGTCCTCATTCATTATTGCCTTGTGGCGAACAAAAAAAAAAAATCAGAAAGAAAATTAATTTAAATAAGCAGCTAGGGAATTCAAGGGTTATGGTTTTTGCTTTTAAAACAATTGGAAATGTTTATTAAGTTATCTACCTTTGCAGATATAATATGGATAAACCAAGGAGGAAAGTCTAAGGCACTGATGCTGTACTTCACACTCTCCTTGGCCTCATTCCCACCAAAACATGGTATGGAATATTTCATTATTTTTGAGTATTTGGCCAGGAATTCAGGAAAGACCACATAAGATCATTCACAGCCTGCTCCTTCCAAATATTCATTCCTGTGCTTGGTCTAAGTTCATTAGCCTCATGGTGCCTGTTGCACGTATGGAAATGTTTCTGGTGGTTCAACTTGGGCACCTCCCCAAGGAAGCTGCAGTTTCCATAACGCGCAGAGGCAGTCCACGTGCTCCCAGAAGTATATGTACCCTGTTTAAGGGTGACACAAATCAGGGATTTTCCACCTCTCTCGTGTTTTACTTGACAGAGTAATATGAAGCAGCAGTATTCAATTTTTACATTAGAAGAGAAGGTGGCTGGCTGCCGAACAACTACAGCGGAATTAGCAGGGGATGTAGATGTGCAATTCCTTGGATGAAAACTGAAATTGAACCATTTAGTACTTGAACACCTGCAGGTGCACTTGTAGTGGGTAACCCTAAACATCAAGGCTTGAAAACATCTTATCTGATTCTCCTTCCCAGAGATGACTCAGGACATGTTCTTTTTTGAAGGAATTGCACTCCTGGGCATGACTCATATCTAACAGAGAACAAAAACTGCAAAGACCAAACTTTGCTTTCTTCCTTCCTCTGAAGCCTTGGGAAAGTTGCAAGGCTCCACTGTTCCCAGCACCATTCCATCATCATCAAAAGGAGAACAGAGCACAGACAAGTTCTAGCTAGTCAGTCAACCTAGATCTAATCCTGCACGGAGTAGTTCTATTACCAGAATTTGAACAAGTCAGTGTCCATCTCCAAAACCACTGCCTCATGGCTAAAATCTCAGCAACAACAGAAATATACCACTAGGAACAGGATAGAAAGTGGTCTCCTGAGCCTCCAAAGCCGAGGTCAAGCAAGTCACTGAGTAAAAGTCCTTCATAAATTCCTGAAACCCTAGTTTAACTCCATGACATTGTTTCTGGACCACTCTGCTCTGTGGTTTGGAAATCATCCTCTAATATCCACTCACAAGTCTATCTATAGAGTGCCTATATCCACTTCTTCTTGCACTGACATTGTCCTTGACTGCAAGCAGCTCTTCAGCTTCTAATGTTTATCCAACGGTGATATATTTATATGCAGCAATAACACTCCATGCCAGCCTTCATACTGCTAGGCTATGATGCCACTATTCCAGATGCAGCTTATGAAACCTTCTACATTTTAAGAACATAGCTCTCTGCACATACTTTTATTTACTGGTATTATTCTAAGACACTAAGTCTTAGGGCTCTGCTTTCCTCTGTGGTTTTTGTACCAGGTAGGCTCTATACAAAGAGCCTAAAGAACAAGCAATACAGATATGAGACAAGAGGAGGGTGAGTAAGGGCAGCAGGACATTGTCCTAAGGTTGATCAACAGGAAATGTCTTTCAGTCCTTTATCTGAGTTCGTGAGACAAGACACTTTGGATGGTTTCAGGTAGTACAGGCACTTTAGATGTTTCATATTTAAAGACCATCTGATGGCATATGTACTTATTTACAGAGCTCCACCATTTTCATTCTTGCCTTGCTTTGAGAGCTTTACTATGAACTATTTACAGGCTGGACACAGCGCTGTCTCCAGACCTAAAGCCACTGCATCCACTGAACACCTGCTCTGCAATTAACAGTATTTATGATGAGGTTTAAAAGATGTGATGTGCCTGAATCATTATTTAAGGGTCTGCAGTTCTAAGCGGCAGATGGAACAGGCTTAACTAGGCTAGGTGGAAAGCCAGGAGATGAAGGGGAAAATGGATCATGAATATGAACTCATTAATTCAGTTAGTTGATGCCCTGTCCTGGCACTTGCTCTTTTTCCCCTTGCTCCATAACAGAAAGATATGTATGGGAGGGCTGTGCCTTAGATCTGGATCCTGCTCTGCTTTAATCACATCAGATACATGATTTTTAAGTGGAACTAACAGTGCAGATCACCTACGCACTTGATATAGCCTCAGTACCTAGGCTCTGATGGGTGTCAGGTCCACTTGCTCTGTATGGATGCTCTACATTTCTTCTGACAGGTTTCTACAAATTATTTAATCAAACTCTTCCATTCTTACTAACAGAGGCCGGCAGCAGCAGTCTAGTCTCACCAACTGCGTGCCAGGCTGAAGATCAAGAGGTAGTTCAAAGGAGTTTGGAACAAGGGAAGGTAAAGGAAAGTAGATCTTCTCTCCTAAATGCTGGGAGATAGCGGGGGGGGGGTGGGGGAGGGGAGC
>JAAGAY010137501.1:0-21107 GCA_011801015.1 Ardeotis arabs
TGTCTTTTTGTCCCAGACTTGCACCTTTTGGCTAAAGGCACATAAAATTGAACGACAAATACATTACTCCACTTCTTTTTTTCTTTTCTATTGGCATCCAGTGCTTGAATTTTATATTAAAGTCTTTATTTAAGTCTTTCAGTCTTAATTCTCCTCATACATAAAGGATTGAAACTCAGCTACATCTTAGCTATATTCCTCACCTTTGCTTTTCCATAAATGCTGTAAAAAGACAGTTAATAGAAAATGTGGAATGTTGCTACGCTGGATCTGGTTATGTATGACAGCTACTCTGATATTCTGTGAAACCATGATAAACTTTTAAGTTCCTGAGATTTTAGGGTTACATGTGTATATGAAAGACAGACTGCAAAGGTCTTTGGAAACACAGCAATTTTTTAACTTGAATCTTTTGGTAAAAATAGTCCAGGGTATGGTTCTACACTCATTTATTTTTAGGGGTAGAGCAATCCCCTAAGGTTACTGTAGAACTTTGAATTTTTTTCTTTGCTCCTCCAGTTTAATTCAAGAGCATAATTACTATAAACGCTTTACAAAAGATACCAGTTATTATCACTTCTCTATGACTATGACTTCACAAGCAAAGTGGTTTAAGGCTGTTCAAATTGTGGTTGATCTAAAGTTCACTGAAGTCAGAGAAAACACCTTGACTTCAGTGGACTTTAGATCAGGAGCTGTTCAGATCTCATGCTTCATGGTCCAAACTGATAAAATGGGGCAGGAAGAAAGCTTTTCCCATATATACAACATTTTACAACTGGCTTGGGCAATTTATAGAAGAAAGGCTTCTGATTCATGGACTGGTTTCTTTTTTTCTATACAGAAGTATATATACAATGTGACACTATTTGTACGTAACAACCATCTTCCCTTTCTCCTGACAAATTGGTAGAAAAATGCTACTCTCTTTAATTCCTAATCAAATCCTAATTTATATTTAGACTAAGTCATAGGTCCATCGAACCTTGATCATCTCTTCTGATTCAGATTTTAGTACTCCCTCATCTATTTTTCTTGATTTTTAGTCTCCATTCTCTATTGCCTTTTCAATTTATGATTTGCTCTATAATTGTTTATTCAAGTAATCATATTGTTATTGGAAAACTGTCAAATGAAAAGTTAAAGAAAAAAGCATCAGTGGACATTTTTTCCCCTGTCCATTTAATTGTCCAATTGACTTCTCCACATGTTGCACTCATCTAGAATACTATTTGGGTAAATGAATGTTTATTTTGGGAAAAAGTGAAGAAAGGGAGATGTGTCTAAATTGTAGAACGTAAAACAGAACATGAGCTGTGTTCACAGGGGTCTGTTCTCCAGACAAACATCAAAGTGAAAGGAATTTACTTTGTCTTTTGAGAGTGCACTTAGGGAATAAGGGAACTCAAAGTTTCTCATTGGGTATGGCGAGTGTAGATATTCTCAGAGTTAAATTTTAAATTGTGTTATTTCATTATGACAAGCTGTTCTGCTCTCTAAACACTGAGGAGCAACAGCAAAATGTTACCCCTGTGTGTTAGAAAAGAGCTGTTCAGACCCTGTGTATCCTACTGTGTCACAAGCAGTTATGAACTCCAATTTTAGAGCTCCAGCTGCTGTGTCTGGCAGAAGCAAAGTACAAAAGGATTGCTCAAAGCCACATGTTAACTTTTTAATAGACTACCTGATGATCCCATGGCTACAAACAGAAGACTGGGAATCTCTTGACTGGGATTTAGTTCTACCACTGATGTGTTACACAGCCTTGGGTTGCTCACTTGCAGTCAGTTCCCATTTAATGGAGCTCCTTACAGCTCTTGCTAAGACTCCTGTGACCAAATTATCTGAAAATGTGGCTGTTAATCACTGGTTTTCTCAAATCTACCAGGTATAAGATGGTAAGGTTACTACTGCTGTTTGGAAAGTATATTTGGAATATATTCCATGAAAACATATCATAAGCAGATGTGATAAGAGCAAATTATTATTACAGTGTTCCACTTTTTTTTTTTTAATTAGACATGCAAGTGTATCTCTTTAACATCAAATTAACTGGGACATCTTTTTTATTTCTATGTTTCTTTTTTCTTTCTTCTCTTCTTAAAAAAAAATACAGTGTCAGTTAAAAGACACTGATTTCCTTATGAGTGGTCCTTTGACAGTTCCTCAAGGCATGACATGTAAAGCCAAAAGGCATGTCTTCGGGGGATTCTTTAAGAGTAGCAACACACGGCAAATCATATTTCCACACCCATAGTTCTAATTTCAGTGCATTGTCATAGACTACCCTTGTCTCAATACACAGCAATCCAAAGTGTATTGTCCTTTGTCCTACTGCCTCAGAAATTATTTCAACACCAACTGCAAGGGACACAGAGCTGCAGCACTAGTGAGGGTAGACTGTAGTTACGCAGTTCTGCCAAACTGTAGAAGGAATCTGTCCTGCTTTTACAAAGTAAAGGAAGTTTCCCCTTTGTGACTGAACACACTCATAATCTGATCAGTCACTGCTAAAACTAGTGACATTCTCTAGGTGGACAAAAAATAAGCTCCTACTAAAAATAAAAATCAAAATAAAGATTTGAAAGGCCACTCACCAGTGTGCCTATGAACAGTTTGCTGTTTACACTCCCTCAGCTCCCTTAAGTTCAGTGTGAAAATACACAGTCATAAAATCATAGAATGGTTTGGGTTGGAAGGGACCTTAAAGGTCATCTAGTTCCAACCCCCCTGCCCTGGGCAGGGACACCTTCCACTAGACCAGGTCGCCCAATGCCTAGAAGTAACTAAGGGAAGAAGTCAGCACAGGAGTCCCTGGTGATTGCTCCTTGGGATTACAAATCTTGCATTTACTGCACAGATTGTGTTCCTCAGGAAGAGAGAGTACTTCAGGTACTTTAGCACATAGGAAAGGATAGTTATATGCCAGCTGCTTTGGAGCAGGAGTCCACAAATTTCAGCTAGGTCTTGCTGCAACTGTTTCCTTCCTGTGACCATTGAGAAGTGTATATTTCACCATACAGAAATCTAACTAGATTTATTACTTTGTTTTCCAGTTCAAAGTGCTAATTCATCTCAACATCTCAAAAGTACACATTTCCAGTGTAATTCCAACCGGCACATGCTGAAATTTTGAACTGAAATAACCTTTTCTCTACCCTATTTTTAAATTTATTTAGAAATAAATTTGTGATTAAAGTGTTTTCATTAACACACTTCCTGAAGAAGACATACTAGGTCCCCTGTGCCCAATTCCCTGCCAATACAGCAATGCTGAGTAAAGAAGAGAGAGATTTTCATAAACTTCTTATAAATCAAGGGGACTGTATTCTTAACTTCTAAGTTTTAGGGTTTGTTTTTTTTTTTTAATTCTTCCTCTGCTTTCCAGTCTTACTTCTGAAATACACAATTTAGCAAACATTGCTCAGTTTGGTTTTTTTACTAGGTGGTTAATATGCCACCAATAAGTCGATTTTTTAATTTTACTTTTTAAACTTCACTACCGTTTAATTTATTTTCCCTTTTGGATGTTGTTTATCCTTGTACAAAAGGGTGTAGAAGTGTCTGTGTCTCTGAACAAGAAGAATTGAAATCCTGACATTTAACTCTGGCTTTCTTATCATCAGTCTTATCCGGCTTTCATCCACATCAGTGGAAAAAACTTCCACGTATTAAATGTTAATAGGATTAGGCGCAGTGATCCCCAATACTTTTTCAAGTTCAGCTGTAATAGTCCTCTGGGATGGAGGCCTTCACACAACTTACCTGTGAGGTCATAATATCATTTTCATATGTAAACTAAGTATAAAATGCTGTGCATGTTTTACATACAAGTGCTTACACTGTATATACCTGTTCAAAGACACTTCTATACAATTAAAACAGGCCATCTGAAATATTATAAATATTTTTTAAAATAAAACTGTTTCCCCACAAAAGCAGTACATAAAGCTCCTGGAGGCGTTCCAGTCGCTGCTTATTTCTGAGCCGGCACCACCACCTGCTGGCTGCCCGGGGTTCCAGCCCCAGTGCTCTCTGTCTTCAAATCTATGCATAAGAGCAGAACAGTATTTCTCAGCTGCTCTTATACATAGAAATCTTATTGCCAGAAGACAGATTTTTAGCACAGTTTAATGATACTCTTCTTACCCAAAGTGTGGCTTTCATAAAAGCAGGGAATATTAATTGCTGACAAACCAATTCTCTTATGCAAAGTACTGTAAGTCACAGGGTAAACATCCGAATTAATCAAATAGATTGAACCTGTTATATTAAAAAGCCTGTTGTTACATATGCTGGTTTTATCAGTTACAGATATACAGTTAAATACACTTCACCACACTAAGAAATCAGTATATTTTTTTTCTAAGTGTTCCCTATCTTAGTGAGTTCTACAAAGGACTCCATTCTTGTAAAGCTGGGTTTTTCTCTGAAAACATGTATCCAAAAAACGTGGTAAATCACCTGGTAAATATATTAATATATAAAACAAACAAGATATCCATAACTAAGATTAGATCCAGAAAATAGTAGCAGAAATAGCAATAGCAAAAATGCAGACAGAATATAATTTATTGCTATGGAAAATCAAGGAAGTTCAACACATGGTTTCTATGTAAATAATAGCAAAACAAAGAAAGTAAAACAACACAACAGTAATAAAAATTACTATTATAAATAATTATTATTATTATAAACAATAATAAAGAAATGTAAATGCAATGTCTACCTCTGATTGTATCTGCAAAAGAACCCACAAAATAATTAATTCTCACATCATTGCCAAAACATACTGCAGTTCAGCTGAAATCAATTGCTATGGTGAAGCAAGGGCTGGCAATTTCATAACAGTGGAAAATAAAGCATAAGCTAAGAAATCCAGTGGTGATAGCTAATAACAATGTTACTTACAACAGTGTTTCGATCTCTAACAGAAAGAGTACTCAAAAGGATGGATGTATTTAGCAAGAATCGTACTTTTCAAATAGAACCTAAATAGGATCAAAATACCTCCATACAAATATAAAAAAAAATTGTTGTTATAAATTCCCTCTGATTATTCCTCTAATACTCAAAAATACTGAACTGATAACACTGAGATACATGCAGAAGCTAGGGTTGAACTGTTCAGAATTACTGTAAGAGGGAAATTGGATCGAGAGCAGCCCTGAGGAGAAGGACTTGGGAGTGTTGGTGGACGAGAAGCTCAACGTGTGCCGGCAATGCGCCCTTGCGGCGATGTTTTCCCTGGAAATGTTCAAGGCCAGGTTGGAAGGGGCTTTGAGCAACCTGCTCTAGTGGAAGGTGTCCCTGCTCAAGGCAGGAGATTTGGAATTAGATTATCTTTAAGGTCCCTTCCAACCCAAACTGAACATTCTATGATTCTATGAAATACAGATGATGTTCATTTTCAAAGCAGGTAGCATGACAAGGAGGAAAGAAGAATAATGAAAGCAAAAAAGAAAGAAAAAGGCCACAATCACCTAAAGGAGGAGTAACTCTCTCCAACAAAGAGAAAACTGAAATATAAGATTTTGTAAGATTTATGGGTCAGTTACCACTCTGAAAGTAACTATATCAACCACAAATGACACAGGATGTCAATATGTTTGGAAATAGTGTTGCTACCAGATGTTTTGAGAGTTAGATACTGAAAGCATCCAGAAATCCAGTGCTCAGGGGACACTGACAGCTGTCAAGAAAGTCATCTTTCAAAAGTTAATTGCTTGGAGCTCTACCTCTGAGGATTTTACTTTGTCCTGCTTGAGGAGAAAGAAGAGGGCAGACAAAAGACTAATATGCTAAAGGCAGATTAAAAACAAATGCATATTTTGACATATTTTATATTCCTCATGGCCAGGAATTCAACAATACTTCTGAGGAAGTCTGTGAGACCCAAGGGACAACTTCAGGATATTTCTGGATGAGGATGGGGAGCTTGAATTTTGAGGCTGAATCTATGAGCCTAAAGAAATAATTATTGCATTCTCTCAAGCTACAATTTTAGATGCAAAATAAGAGCTTAGCTATCTATTTAGCAGAAATCCCAGTAAAACTGTGGATTAATGAGCTGCAGCATTCAAAGATTCAATCAGCCAATCAAAAAGACCATTAAAGCTTGATCAGTTACTAGACATGATAACACTAGAAATCCTGAATCCAAAACCAGAATATACATTTTCATTCAAGTAGGAGATGGTATTTTCACAAATTATTCAGTGAAAAAAAAACAAGAAAGAAAAGAAGTTCCACAGACCATGCTATAATAAAAAATAACATGTGGTGGTGATCACAGGGGAGATCTAAAACAAAGATTAAAATAACCCCATGATTGAAAAAGAGGCAAATTTAGACAGGGCATTCTAAGAAGAGCAGAATTATACAATAATGCGTATTGAAGTGCACAGATACAGCACAGAATTCATACTACATAAATCAACACACAGAAGGATCTAGTGCCAATGGGTTAAAAGAATGCCAGTTCCTACTTTTACAGAATTTCAGACTGATGTAATATCAGACAAATCTAGACTATGTGATCACAGACCCTTGGCTTGAGTCTTCCCTGTTACTGCAAATTGGGCATTCATTTACTTCTCTTCCAAACATAACCAAAGGCTTTTGCTGAGTCACATAACTCTCCAAACTCTAAGATGCCTGTAAGTTGGAGTCCTTACATGGAAGGATCCTGTCAAATAGCTGGGATTACATTGCTGATTCCAGTCTCTGCATTACGATTATCAACATGGAATCTATGTCAAGACTGACATCTGTCCCAAGTCTACAATTCTCTTGCCTTTTCTCCTTTGTTTGAATGAAGAAATCAGTAAGGTACCTCTTGTTACTCAGGACAGTGAGACTCTTGACTAGAAACAATAAAAAAAATACACAATGAAATGCTTTTCATATATATACATATTCATTTTGCCTTAGACAATTCTGCTATGGAACATAAGCTCGTGGTGCAAAAAATCCAGCTTTTAAGAACTATAGAAAAATTTAGGTCTTTAGCAAATGAAACCTGATTTAATTTTCAGTAGATATTTTGTACATAAAATGAAACAAAATTTACACTTTCATATCTCAATTTACACAAAATATAATTTGTCAACAATTAAAATTTAACTTGAATAGCATGCTGAAAATGTGCAGCCTCACACAATAGTATAAATATTTTCTATGGAATATCAAAAGCAGTTCTTAGGTCCAAGAGTTAGTAAGATGTATTCTGCTATTTTGCTGCTTGCCCTGACATTGGAAAGCTTATTGGCTTTGTTCAGAAACAAGTAAAAAAAAAGCAGTATTTCATGTCAAAACCAAGAAAAGATGCAAGAATGGCCAGCAGCCCAGATCCATTATTAGTGAAAAATATTAGCATTTCACCTGAAAATTTGGCAAATGTTTCCCATATGTTGTAAAGGACACTATGTAGTGTAAGCCAGAAAAGTATATCCTATTCTATTCAGCAGCGCATCTCACTTCTTTTCACCCTTCTGCTGCCTCATCATGTGGATTATATGCATTTTTCACCCCCTGCAATTCTAAGTAAATACTGTATCACTTCTTTGCTGCCACCCATCCTGACTGACTGATCATAGGGAACCTGACGGTCCTTGCATGTTTTGGTAGATCAGGAACAACTCTAATAGAGATAAAGCATGAATAAAAAAAATCACTGGATAAATGCCTGTTAATGAAACATGCTATCAGTTTGCAACTGTGGACTTTACCTCATGTTACTCATGGAACAGGAATAAGCATCATCTCTATGTTAGGCTCAAAACTTGTACTTGTTTTTATTCTTTGCTAGAAGAATCTTAGTCCTATTAGCTGACAAAACTTCATCAGCTAGGCAAATGTTTATCTTGACTTCTAAATTGTTGTCCGTATGTCACAACTTCTATTTTTACTAAAAGTCCAAGCAATATGCCCTTCATGGGATCATGTAGCTACTATAGAAGAGGGTCTAGTTGTAGATTAAACCATCTACATTGCTAGATGGCACACCCGCCAGTCCATTCAGGCAAGAATTTGCTCAAGAACAGAACCTCCATTTCTTGTTGCCAGTCCTCCTCCATGTCATATCTATGCTGATGTAAAATCTCTCTCCATGTTGTAGTGCTGTGTCAGACATAACACCACCATAACACCACTAAGTTAGAGAGTGAAGACAATGTCAGGAACATGGGAATGGAGAAAGCAACATCCTTAGTGCAAGCAAAATCTTTTATGCAAGAACGAACAAAAGAAATTGCATGACAAAGATCAAAGACACGATAATGATTTTTTGTATTTCCTTCAGCAGTTCTTCACAGTAAACAAGGTCTGCATTCCAGTTAAAGTTCAGAAGCAGCTAAAAACTGCAGATTATTTTTATTTTTATTTTTTTCCAGATATCTAAAAATAGATCCTTCTCTGCTGAGGCAGCTAAACAGAAGCTATTCATGCCCTCTTAGATGGTATCCTCTTTCAAAACCTCCCTAAATTAGACAGCAGCAAGGCAGTTCTGGTAATTTCCTCATTACTTCTTTCTGTCATGTATCCCATTTCACTTTCCTCTCCTTCTTGCCATGTATCTATGACCTCCTTCAGCAAAGACCAGAAGACATAAAAATTGGCCTCCGTAGGGGAATCACTATGTCAAAAGGACACCCAGGCTTATATTCAGTACTTCAAAATGTAAGTATCTCAAAACACTTCTTAGCATAAAATATACTGTAATATATTAAGAATACAACATTCTCAGTCTCTGGATGGAAAAAGAACTACAGTCATGTAGTAAGTCAGCGGCACAGTCAAGATTGCGATCTTTGCCTTGTGGGATTTTTGTTTCATATTTGCCTAGGTAGAATTTCCAGTCAAACTAAAATATCCACATGATTTTTTAACCAGATGACACTGGCCACATTTTACATGGTAATAATTATTTTTCCACCCTTCCTTTTCAGAGTAATTGTACTGTACTAAAAAGATCTGCTCAGTATCAGTGAAGCGTGTGTGTGAAGTAGCAGACAGTATGTTTCCTAAAGTCATTGATAAAAAGTGAATCACAGCATCCCAGCATTCAGTAATACGTAAGATATCACAAGGAAAGCTATATCATTGTATTCTCAAAAGGAATGCTAACAGAAGCTGGTGAATAGTCTCAAACAATAGAAGTACAACAATTGAACTTCAACCTATTTTATATTATCAACATATTTAAGCTCTTACATAATAAAATAAGTGCATCTGTAATTTCTTAAAAACAAATTAAAACTTTTCCTCATTTGTTCAACTCCCTCCTACTATAAACTCAATCAGAGCAACGATACAGGATGGGTGCTTGTTCTGTGGCACTTCAAGAACGACATATAAAGTTATGTGACAACCACCTCCTCTTTTCACATAGCACATAAAAAAATTATGAGGTTATGTATCCTGGCATATACCTGGTAAGGTTCTAGGTACTCAGAAGAAAATATGATGACCCAGAAAAAGCTGTCTTACAAGTTGCTTCTGTCTTCCAGGCTGAGGGCTGGACCCGCACTGAACTTGATAGTATCTGACTATCTCTGGTTCTAACTCCTAGCTTACCTAAGGACTAGACTGGTTGCATTTAGCTCCAGTTCTAGAAGTATGAATCACATAGGACATATGTTAGTGGTGGCACTAGAGCTAATATGACTACTTACTTGATTAAAAGTATGCATATATTAAGTACGCTAGGGGTCTCAATGGAAGAATCAGATGGTGGAAACAGTGTGCTTGATTTTTTCCTTCTTCCTCCTGTTTTTACATCAAAACGCATCAAAAGCAATAACACTCCCATAGATAATGCAAACCAAGCACATTTTAGCTCAGTTTGGAGGGCTTTTTTTTTCTTTTTTTTTTTTTAATAATAAACTGTATTCCACTTTATATGTTTGAATCATATTGTAGTCGTCTTGTATATTTCAATAAGCACCTCCTTCTATACATTACAATAACTTCAGATCACATGAAAAGTAGACCTAGGCGAGAGGACTTCTTTTTCTACAAATCTGAAGGACAATACTCCAAGTCAGTGAACGTATTTTTCCGTTAATATAAAAGGAGTCAACTAATAAGGACATAGAAAAAAAATTATATTACAAAGTACATGCTTTACAAATCAACTGTTCATTTTAGTTTGTAAGCAATTTGAAAAGAACACAGATTATGCATCAAAGTGTATCTGTGATTAGCACGAGCTGATAGCTTTCTGCTGTTATTGGTTTAATATTAATTTGAGACTTAGCCCAATAACATCAACACAAATTAGCTAAGACTCAAAATGGCAATCAAATTGGGGGACCTATCCTGAAAAGTGGTACTAACAACTTCCCAGCATCAATGAGCTTCTCAATCCTGCAGCTGTTTTTAAAAGCTTCCTCCCAAAGGCACATTTAGAACTGAATTAAATGCAACTTTGACTTAATTAACGTTTTAAATTATAATGAATACAATGTAGATTCACATAAGGCATTTACATTGTGCTATAAAACTTATAAAAAATTAATAACTCTTTGTTAATAAGTTATGTCTCTCCAGACCCATAAAGCCTAAGGCAGTCGGTGCTGTAGTCTAGGGTCTAACCCAGGTTCCTAATGCAGGTGGTAGAAGGAAGCACGAGACTGACTTGACACTTGACATTTGCTCTAAGCCTGCTCTGGATCAAGCCACTGCTTGTTCATAAATACTTTATTTCATATTGTAAAGGTCAGAATTTGGGCTCAAGGCAGGGCTATGACAGAAATGCTCAAGCTGCAACTGAGCCAGCTCTGGCATCTGTCGCTTGAAATAGCTCAGAAATAGTAGAGAAGGAGACCTAACCGGCTAGCATCTGTCCCACACCAAGAAGGTAACAGGAAGAATCTGCTGCCTGGTGGTAAGAAACTGTCACGGTGAGTTTCACGACAACCAGCCACACTTGGGAACTAAAAATGCAAACATAATTTCCATGTCACCTTGCATAAGACCCTCTGCTAAATTCAGTCCACAGGATGCAGACAGCATCTTTTCTAGCTTGTCCTCATCAAAGTAAGCCACTCACTAGTCTCTTCCCTGTGACCCTGGTAAGAATCACTACTGAATCTAAAGGGCTAAAGGAATAAAATGCAGATTTCTTGATCTTTCCCTCCCCCACCTTCACAATTCTTCAAAAGATTTGCTACTAAACTTAGCAGTGTCTCCATCCCACAGTGCTATGAGAGTTTATCTCCTTGTTACAGACATCACAGATTGGGCAGAGTTCCCTCACATCAGCCTAGTGTTACATGCTGCAGCACAAAACTCATCCAAAACGGCATGTGCTTCATTATTGATATTTTTGGGTCATAAGTAACGAGTTAGATTGTCTCACTTTTACCATTCTACCATCTGAAAAGGAACAGCTTGGTTTGGGAGGTGGGTTGGTTTTTTGGTACTCTTGCATTTCTACATCACAGTATTCATCTACATGCTCATATTATATCCCAAATAAAGTTAAGTAATTTAGCAGCACCCAAGTTCTATTAAAACAATAACAGGGATGCATTTTTGGAGTGTTAAGAGTCAAATTACATATCTGAAGTCACCTATTGTAAAAATACTTACTGTTTCATTTTACTTTCCCCCCTTTCTGTAATTAGTGCCATCTATTCAGTGTTTGAAAATAAAATACAAAAGTTCCTGTGCATGCACACACATGCAAAAAAAGATGGAATAGAAACCTGGAGTCTCAGGAGGACGTATACCAGCCCATTCTGATCATCGTTTCTATTTCTATGTTAGCAATACAGAAAAATACACAGTTGCATCAGGGAGAGGATCCCCTGACGTTCTGCACATCAAGAGTGAGAGAAAGGCAGACAAATCAAAGGGCTGGTTCAGTGAAAGCACTGTTCCAGCAAGCAGTTCTTGAATGCTAGTTAAGAGTATGGTTGCATATATTGAGTCAATTCATTCTCTCTTCTGTAGTGGAAACACCTGCATGCATCTTTGTAAGATTGCCACAAGACGATGGAAAGAAAGTAGGCTAGGCAGAATTGCAAATATAAACTAAGCTTGAAAGTTGAAGAGTAATTAGGAGATTTTCATTCTCAGAAAAGCAGATCTCATGGTTTCTGGCTTCTGATTTGCCAGTACCTCAGGCTATGGAGCTGGCTGCAAATCTCTAGCATGTACATGCATTGACAGAATGTACCATAAGAACCTCTATACAACAGCAGAGGAATTTCCCATATTGGTATTTTCTTTTTCAACTGTTCGAATGTCGTTCATTCTGAGAAGGTGGCTAAGGGTGTCATATAGTATGGAATACTCCTTTGGCCAGTTTGGGTCAGCTGCCCTGGCTGTGCCTGCCCCCAGTTTCTTGTGCACCCCCAGCCTTCTCGCTGGCAGGGCATGAGAAGCTGAAAAATACACTTAGTGTAAGCACTACTTAGCAGTAACTAAAACATCAGTGTGTTATCAACATTATTCTCATACTAAATCCAAAGCACAGCATTATATCAGCTACTAGGAAGAAAATTACCTCTGTCTCAGCTGAAACCAGGACAGCTGGTTTTCTTCATTACCCAGTAGCAACACAGACTACATTAAGTTCAGGAGAGGCGATTCTCATCCTCTACTCTGCTCTTGTGAGATCCCACCTAGAGTACCACGTCCAACTTCGGGGGCCCCAACATAAGAAGGATGTGGAGCTGTTGGAGCGAGTCCAGAGGAGAGTCACAAAGATGATCAGAGGGCTGAAGCACCTCTCCTATGAGGACAGGCTGAGAGAGTTGGGGCTGTTCAGCCTGGAGAAGAGAAGGCTCTGGGGAGACCTTATAGCAGCCTTCCAGTACCTAAACCTAAAAGAGGCCTTCAAGGAAACTGCAGGGGGACTTTTGACAAGGACATGTAGCGACAGGACAAGGGCTAATGGCTCTAAACTGGAAGAAGGTAGGTTTAGATCAGACATAAGGAAGAGGGTGGTGAGCCACTGGAACAGGTTGCCCAGAGAAGTTGTGGATACCCCATCCCTGGATGTGTTCAAGGCCAGGTTGGATGGGGCTTTGAGCAACCTGCTCTAGTGGAAGGTGTCCCTGCTTAAGGCAGGGGCTTGGAACTAGATGATCTTTAAGGTCCCTTCCAACCCAAACCATTCTATACATCTATGAAGATGTGTATGCTTGATTTTTTTCCAGCTGTATTAGACTTGTATCTTAACAGAGTTATCTAAAATAGGGTTTTCTCTGCCAAACTGAGCATCAACATATATGCAGGTGGCCATTTTTACATTATTTTCAATTTTTGGAAAAAGGACACTTGCAGCCTTGTAGAGGTATTTACAATAAACATCATAGCCATGTCAGATCTCAGGAATACAACCCTGAAGACATGGAAACTGTTGCAACTGAAGTAAAAATCTGTCACCTTAAAAGAAAGAATAATATTTGGAAGTAGTTTTACATAAATCAATATATCACCAGCAATGTGTTTCGCAGACTTATTATTTATATTCTCTGTAGTTTTGAATTAGCAGGAATCTATTTGGTACTATGTCCCATTCTAATGTCCCATTTTCATTAATCTCTTGTTTTTTCAAGTTGTAAAGACATACAGGCAGAGTCTACGTTGCCCTAAGTAGCACAGGTCAATGAAGATGCTAGAGTTTTCCTTGACCTAACTTGTTAAACCACATTGCCAGACATAGCTTCAGCACAGTGTACCAATCTTGGTTCAATAGCCATCCTTATTCAAGCTACTCAAAATGTTCATTTAATCTTGCAAAATGTGATTGCAGGTCCTCTGAGAAAAACTCAGCAGCTAACTTGTCTGTTCAGCATAAACCACATGATGGCATTATAAGATCAGATGGAATATAGGCTTCTAAACTGGGCTTGGTACACTGGTAGATACATGCTTCAGTTACTTTCTCCAGCTTGTCTTAGCATGGTCTTTCTTTCCACAAAAGATGACTAGGAGTTTGGGTTGAACCTTGAATTCAAAATACAGTGATAATTAGTTTTATCTTTTGTCTCCAGAGATCCCTGACATTCATCAAAATTGAAGTCTTCACATAAAGCTTCTCAGAAGTACCAGAGTATGCCAAAGTATGTTTTCTCACAAGCTGAATTAGATATGCCTGGGCCCAGTATCAAGAATGTCCTTGGAACTTTAGATTCCCATGGCAGTGGGCATAGCAACAAGTTTAGAAAAGGTTTCCTTTTAGAATGTGAACTTTTTATGTTCCTGAGAACCACAGCCATATGGTGATACAGAAACACAGAAATTAAATGGTTCGGGTTAAGATTCTGTCTGCATCAATTAATCATTTGAATGGCACTCCTCAAGACTTGGCATAGACCTAAGCAGAAACATCACACTTAGTAGTAACATAATTTCATTGTATAAACTACCTCAGGTTTTTTCAGTGACTAGGTGCCTCTCTTAACTCTAATTCACTTGAGTCTCCAGTGCAAAAAAAAAATGCTTGGACCACTTGACTGCTGTTCATGTAGCAATCTACCAAAAGCAGCTAAACCTGAAAAAATGTAGACACAAAAAATTCTATTTCCTTATGTTTAGAAAAATCATACTCATTTTTTCCCAGATAACTGCCTATAAACTCAAATGCTATTTTAATGTAATTATATTTAATCAAAATATGATTTTCATTTGCTGGAAGTACAGGCAAGACTATAATAACAGAGAAACTCATTCACAGTGGAAAATAACACTGCAAATGTTACCTTCTCTCTATATTATACAATTAGTACACTAAATCCTGTGTACACAATTGAACATGTAACTTGATATCTTCTACTTGACATCAGATTCTTACAAAGAGCATTAATTCTTAAAAAAGCTACTCATTGTTTCAAGAAGTTTCACACAATGGTCTGTGATTTTATTTACCTTAAAAAAAAAAAAGCCTGCAGTTATAACCAAAAGCAAAAAAAAAAAAAAAAAAAAAAAAAAAAAAAAAAAAAAAAAAAAAAAAAAGAAAAAAAAGTTAAGAAAGAAAGAAATGCATTAAGCAATTGTAGAAGCAAACCAACCCAACTGGGGCACCACGACCAAAGCAAGCCCTCTAATAGTATAATGACCTTTAATGAGTGTCTGGGGAAACAATACAGTCTTAGCATAAAAGACAAAGGGCAAAACCCATCATGGCTCCACTGACACTAATTCAAAATGATTTTCAGTACAACTAAAGAATGTAAGAGAGGTAATCTGATCCACCAATCTGACCTCACTTTGATTCTGGGGCCCTGCTGCTGCCATTTCTAATTGTCAAACACTCTACATTTCACATCTGCTCATATTTAATGAAAAGCTGACTCTCACTGCCATTCTTTGAGTTAACTAGCTCTGTTAAGATGGGCATCATATGACCCCTGCGCAATGTAAAAACAACACACTGATTTCTACTGAAGCCCTGCCAGTGAAATGTTGCATGTGTGTACATATATATTTTAATTGGAAAAGAAAGGCTTATGCTGCTTTGCAAAGTGTGTGAATTGGTATTGATTTTTGTACTTATTATTAACAGTCAAAGGTGACTAGTCTCTACAAGGGGTAGAGCAAGATCTCTTTTGATTTGATGGAGTGGTGAAGGGGGGAAAAGGCCCTTGAAAGACAGGATGCTAAAAATCCTCACAGCTGTCAATATCACTTATCCTTCAAAATACAACATAGAGCTAACATGTTTCCCAAAAGCACTGGGTTTTGGTGAAAATAATACATTTATTGTGGAGGCAGGCAACACAATCAAAAACACTTACTTTATCTGCCTCTATAAAGTCTTAAGTGAACTTGAAAGCTACGGTAAACCTACAAATTACAGGTTTTCTCTCCTTGCCAAACGGTGCCAATGGCAGAAATTCTACCCATTTGTAGGGGACATATTCATTTAGTTTAGTCTGGTTGCTGTTAACACCAGTGGTGAGACTTCACCACATACTCTCTGTACTAGTCTGTATTAATGCAAATTATACCAGGCACAGTGTTACTGAGGCTGTTAGGCTGTGTAAGTAACACTGCCTGCAGTAATTCTCAATCCAGGAAGGTTTCTTGTTCACTTTTCTTAACAAAATATGTTTTGCTATGTTTTACTCTGCTAAAGGTCTCTTTAAAGGATTAAAACTCCTGTAACTTAGAATACGACTTAAAACTGGGAACCATCTCCCCTGAGGCGATGCATGAGTTACAACCAAGTAGATAAAAAGGACATTCAGAGTGCTCATATACCTATACAGAGAAAAGATTTCTGGTAAAATCTCTAAGAAATGCTATTAGAATCAGTTTAATTGACACAGTCTTCAGACAAAAAATGCTTAAAAAATCATATTATTGTTACATACTCCACATTTGTGTCTGGAAAAATAGTTCAAATGTTAAAATAGTTAAAGCAAAGTCATTCACCACTTCATACTGCAACACACATATGGTATCAAAAGGCAACCAGATGCATAATCTACTAACTACATCATACTCTTAGTAGAGGAAAGCATTTTTATCCATGGTAACTTGTAACGTAAAGCGGACGTGCTTCCTGGTCAAAACCCCCAATACTCCTTACAGACATATCTGAATAATTTTATAGTTTTTCTTTGCCATTTGAGTAGGGTAAGGAAGACACTTCCTATCCCAAGACACAGTTTTGCTCGTTATGAATGTCTAAAAAAGTTAAGAAAATGAAGAAAAAAAAAAAAATCACCATTTTACTTAACAATCTTCCTCAATTGTTGACCTGACACTGATAAAGCAAGCTTTGGAATCCCTACCATTTGCCCAAAGAATTAATGGCTAAGCAAAACTGTTCTAAGCTCTCTGCCTTCTCCCTCTCAACTCTGATCTTTCATAAGAGCTTTTAAGGTATATTCCAGAATGGTACTGTCCTATGGGACAGATCCTACAGTTAATTTCAAAAAGTTTGCATCAGGAAGTTTGTATCAGGTTAGCCCTTACAAAAAGGCACTACAAAGAGTACAACCATTTTTGCTAAGACTTCTGTGGTTTCAGTAATAGATGGAAGGTCCTGCCTTACTGAGAATGAAGGGTTACAAACAAAACTAAAGAAAAAGGTAGCAGTATAGAATAGAATTCCAGCTACTACGGTTGAGCTACTAAGTTGATTCCTGTATATTTATTCACTGCCTATTGCATACTGCTTTAATGCCAGTACTATTAAAGCTGTCTGCTTAGTCATAGATTTAGACATAGGCCTGTTCCTCCACCGAAGCACTTATTGTTTAATTAATGACAATTTATATTGTATGAATTAAATAAAGAAAAATGTCACCAAACTGCACTACTAAGGTTCTGCATGCTATTGCAAGAGCATGCTTCCTACAGAGCACAAAAAGCAAAATAACAAATTCCATTTTTCCTACTAAAAATAAATTAAAACAGAAATATAAATACAGAGCTGTATTAAAATTTGGGTTTTACTTTTTAAAAAAGCATCAGCCCAGTAAAACTCACAGAACTACAATGTACGACACAAGACGGGGATGATACCACAGACACCACAGACATGGAACAGCATGTGTTGGCGTTAAAACTTACAGGCACGTAAACTGGTGGAGCAATCATTAACAGAGACAGAAGAAAGTGGGAAGGCTCTCTCAAGGGTGTCCATGTTACTATGTACACTGCCTGACATGCAAGAGCAGTCACGCTCAGAGCGTCCGCAATCAAAACAACATGCCAGTTTCATTCTCTTGTAGATGGACATCTTGGCTATAACCATGTGTTGGATGGGAGGAGAGGAAGAGCAGCAGGTTAATGGCAAGGTTATATATAACAAGGCAGCTGGAAGGTAATTTAAGGGATTTAATACAGGCCTTAGTTTATGTTAACAGTCTTGACCCAGGAAAAAAAAATGCAATGAGATTATTGATAACACTTTGGCTGTACATTAAAAGTAGGGCAAAAGAGAAATTGTTCTTTATTTCTCTTCAGTCTTACAGGGTGACCGCAGACATGGGGAAGAATTACTGATTACAGTCAAGTGTTTGGATCAAAAAAGAACAGTGTAAAAGCAGACAACCCTAAGAATATATTTTTCCCTTGGCACAATTAATACTATTGGGCTAAAATGAAAAGAAAAATCTCAAGTTGGTAACCCATTAGATATTTTTGGCCTACTCTGCTTCTTGTAAAAATCAAAGACTTTTATATATCTATATATATATGTATGTATACACACACAAAAACACACACACACATATATTCTTACATACACACACTCACACACATACATTATACACATACATACATATATATACATATATAAAAATATATTTATTCTTAAATATATGGTAATAATTGGTCTGTATTAAACTGTGCCAGGGAAGTGCTTTATTGCAATAAATCACACGTTACTAAAGAGTTACAAGATGTTAATAAAATTTTCTGAAAATGTACTTCATTTACATTGTATCTTCAGGAATTCAAATTAACTCTTGACAGAATACCAAAATTTGCCCATATAAGAGACACAACTAATAATGGTAAATATGCTTGACATTAAAATCAGTTCACAAATAAGGCATCACCAAAAGCACACAGAGCATTGGTCCACTGAAATATGCTGAACCAATCACTGGCATGTTTTCTGCTCTAGATTCAAAGGTAGATCAAGAATCAAATAACTGAATGTAGCATTAGGGGCTAATTCCAAAAGGAATGTCAAGTTAGAATGGAATATTTATATCTTTCAGTTAAGGGAATTTCCTTGTTATATATTTCTGGAAATACACAGCATCCTATCTTATAAATGTATGTGTAATTATCATCATGCAATTTTGTATGTTACCTGAATCACAGGTATGTTAAAGTCTGAAGAAATGCAAAGGCCACTTAGATTGTTTCACATGTTGCATTGAACCAACACTTTTGGTAATGGTTTAGATTGAACTGACTCAATTATACTAAAACCAAAACAGAACACTGACAGGCAAAAACAAAACCTTAAAAGCAAATGCAGAAAAAAGGTAATGTTTCTCTGGCCTGTACCTTCAGTTTAAGTTATCTTTTTTGCATTATGATAACGACATTAAATTTAAAATCATTGCTCTTTTTTTTTTTTTTCCAGTTTCTTAATGCCACAGTCACCAGGGAAGAGGGATTGAAATCACTCAAATGGGTCAAGTCCTGTTCTAAGGCCTTGATGACTTGCCATACGGTATACTTGTCAAGCAAGGGTAACATTATGATTGTGGAAAACAGGCATTGAGGGAGATGAATGAGTGACCTCTTCAGCAGCGACTCCATTCCTCTAAAACTTTGCTCACATGACTAATGCCATGTTCTTTTAGCATCCTAGTAGAGTTATCTTACAGCTGTTCAGAAAGTCATCATGCAGCATCAGGCTTGTTCATTGCATGGTACATCATTCCTCAGAGCTTGGCTTTTAGTAAGAAGGTTTTTCCACTGCAGCTTTTGATGCATACTCATTCAAACTACACAGAAAATTCAAAACAGCATTTGTTTTCCCATGTTTTCCCTCTAACTCTTCCCAACGCATTCTTTAAAATTGAAAAGTTGGGTAGAAAAAGAAAAGTGAAATACATTACCAAATATGTGGAAGTCTTTCTATTATCATTATTATTATTATTATTATTATAACTTTAAGGAAATTAAAGGGGAAAAAAAAGGGCATTTGTGAAACACACTAACAGTAGGTGAGGAAAAAGGCAGACCCATTTTGTTCTAATTATAGCTGTTTTGAAGGACTTTTTCTAATCAAATGCTGTAGCAAAACACACTGCTCAGAAATTCTCAACTGCTACATCATTGGTTAGTAACAGTCCCTGGTTTTCATTTACTTGTTGTCATATCTTATCAACAGTCAATAATAGTTTAGGACACATCTGTGAAAATTAAAAGAAATCATCCTTAAGGGCAAAGAAGGTTGGGAAGGAAAACTTTTTGTACTATTTTCATCAGACTTAAACCAATGAGGTGGAAAATTTAAGCCCTTCTGTTCAATAGCGGAAGGACTCCATAGCGCTTCTCAAAAACAATGTCCTTTCAGGGACTGTTTTTAACTATTATTATCAGTTGTTCTGGAGATCATGCATAATTTTAATCTTTCACATCATTTACATGCAGGAAACAGGCTTGGACCTGGAAATATAAGTAGCAAAAAGGACTTGCTAAAAGGGTTTCAACCATAATATAAGCAACTGCATATCACAGCAATACATTTTAGAAAGAAAACATGCTTTTATACAGTCATTGTTACGTTCATACAAAATACAATACTTATTTTAAATTAAAACAAAACATGTATATTAGTAGGGATGACTAGTGACAAGATCGAAGACAAGACAGAAATGATTTTATATGGTTCAGCCACACATATACCATTTCCTATAAAACTTCCATAAACATTAACAAAAAATGGGAATCATCAGAGAGACAGGGGGACCTTAAGAACAGCCTCTGGGTGGGTGTCAAATTCATTTGACACCTCTACCACCTGCATAAGAATAAAATAATTTCTATTCATAGAAATGTTGTAGATATTGAATAGAACTCTTAATTGCTACTAGTGAAAATGTAAGTTGGGACATAAAGGAAACTACTTCCCTATTTTCAATTGAATAATAAATGAACAAAAAGGAAGAACAGATCCTTCTACCTAGTATGATGACAATCCCACAGCATTTGTAAAATGAATTAGTAAAAATTTCAGGGGAAGTTATCATGGATATGGAAATCAGACTACTTAAATAATTTACTGGCAAAACAAGGCATTTTCTGATTTGTTAAGAGCAAAAGGAAAGCTAAATTTATGTCAGTTATTTATAAAGTAAATAAATCATTTTTAAAACTTTTTTTGTTGTTGCAATTTTTCTCAGAACGCAATAGCCTTGCGTTCTAATAAGGAAGGAATGTGCCTTAGCTGTCTAAGCTTCTAGCAGTACATTGCTTTCTGATCTCAAAAACTCAAAAAGCCTAGTCAAAATTTCTAGATTGTCTGGATCTGAGGTATTACTTAGAGTTAACAAACAGTAATGGGAAATATTTCCAACTACAAAAATAAGCAAAGGAAACTGCAGATTATTCTTTACCTAAGATATCAAGGAACAGTTCCTTTTTTTTTTTTTTTTTTTTAAAGCAAGCAA
>JAAGAY010137501.1:21343-87019 GCA_011801015.1 Ardeotis arabs
TCATCTTTGCTGACTTTTTTTTTTTTTTTTTTAAACCATACAGTCTACCCAGTTCTTGTATTCCACCCATCACTACAGCAGTTTTCCTTGTGACCTCTACGGTAACAAAAAGTAGATCTATGAGGACATCTAGTGGCTCTCTATGAGATAACGGCTGGCTAAGAGGATGATGAACTGGAAGTTTGACCAGCAAATGGTAAAAAAAAGGTCTCACTACACTTAAGAATTGAAATGCAAACAGTGTCATTTCAATTCATCAAATTCTCATGATCTAGACTATGAGTAAAGTAACAGCAGCATTAAAGGACGACCAGCCTGATTTGATCGCCTTTTAGCAATGCTGGTTAGCATCATGAGACTGAAATACTGAAAGGACTTTCCCCAGCACAATTTCAGTTTCCTGAAAAATACAGCAGCATATCTTAAACAGTTTGAGAGAATTTATTTTCTCTTAACTCAACAGGCAAAGCTATCTCTCCATTATTTAATTTTTACAGAAAAACTTCAAGACCACCAAGTCAGCTTGTTCACTATCTTGCCATTTTTGCAGTCAAAGGCAATTGGTTAGTTGTTTGCTATAAACTCATACACAGTGCTGTTCTTTGTCAAAACTGTAGAAACAGCAAGTGACCTTAGTGGACAATTTGCCCTGTTTTAGTAGCTATAAGAATGACTCACGGGTTTTGAAGTAATGGCACATTTATAGACCAATTCATTTTAATTTTTAAATCAGATCAAGACCTTTCCTTTGTTACCTTAAAGAAGACTCTCAGCCAGTGTACTATCAAAGCTAACTGCATTTATGAACAAACGGAAGCTTTCAGGGAAATGGAAAAAAAAACAAGTCAAAGCTACATGACCTTTTCTTTTTTAATACTCTCTTAGTATGAAGAGCTATTTTAAATTTGTATATTTATTACTATTTAAACTAAATTTTCTGGTCCAGAAAGGCCTCAACATAGAAACATACTTAACATAAATACGTTGCTTCAAATAAATCCAAATTACCTCCAATATTTTGCCTCAATGTCAATAGGATTCATCATTTTATCCATAGAAATTAGTTTCTTTCTGGTTTATTATTAAGTATTGATTCTTATCATGCTGACCTGTTTCACAATCTGCTTTTTTTTTGTGCTGCCCCATCTTTCTGCTGTGCCATGCTATTGATTGAAAATAGATCTTTGGAGAAATTTCTGTTCTGTTTGAATGCTTTCTACCACAACAAGATCTCAATCCCTTATGTAGTTCGCAGGCATCACAATAAGATAAATAGCAAATAATTCTAATAATAATGAAGGCCATCACAATTCCAATATGGCTAGCACTTTATCGTGCAACTCCAGGAGTGTCGACTTCTCCTTGATTATTCACAAGAGTCTATGGTGTGTACAGCTGAATGAGCAAAAAAAAAAATCTCAGTCTTGATTAAGACCTGAAGTATTACCACACAATAAATTCAAAATATCTGGTCAAAATTTGAACAAGTCTCATAGACTCACTTATTTAGAATAGCTGCAGTAAGACAGTATGGTTAGCAGCCTCAACCTGGTACCATAATGCCTCACAGCAGCTACGAAATATTTGATCCCTCCTGCTATTTGAAAGGACAAGTCCATATAATCCCAGCACTGCCTTATAACCAGTATATTTCTTTGCTTGTATTTCTAAGTAGCAAATTCTTTCCATGTCCCCAAAACTGTTTATTTAAATTATCACACCTGTTCACATTAAAAGTGGCTGACGAGAGCCTTCACAGATTCTGTACACTTTAAAGTGATACGACTTAGACTAACATGAAGTGGTCTATAAAGTTCGCATTCTATATATAATAATAATAATAATGTAAAACTGTACCACTTAGGTCCTGAAAAGTCAATACGGCTCTACTCATGTAATTAATTTCCAAAAAAAGCAAGCTGGGGAAAATAATAACTGTGATTTGTTTCTTGTTGAAGATATCTGTAGTTTTATAGATTAAAAGTTAGCCACACATGTAATTCATCGTCTGGCTTTACCCCATCTCCTTCTTTTTTTTTTTTTTTTTTTTTTCAGATGGGGAGAAAGGAGTTAGAAAAGGACAGTAAAAGGCTGCTGTGTTGCTCTTTGTGTCAGCTATGCAATGGAAAAGACAAAGTACAAAAAAAACCTGAACATAGGTCTGACAATGAATTGCATTTAACCAGGCAAACAGTGCCTACAGTGGTAATTACCCCAGACTAAACAATATCCCTAAAAATTCATGAGATAGCTCTAGAATCATTTCAAGCAAATGTCATTGCCAAGATCTGATCTTCAAATAGGGATAAAAAACAAGGTTGTGGAAAAAAAAGGGGCAAAAAGGTGGAAGAGAGGGAAACTGCTGTATTTTCTTCAACGTCACCCTAATCTCCGTGGGTGTAAACGATGAGAAACTTGTGGGTATGACGTCACTGCTACATGCAACATAAATAAAGAAAAGAACCAAAAATACTGAACAAAAAATACTCTCTGCTAGAGAAAGACAGGTTGGACCGCACTCTGGGCTACGGGGAACCCATTTTTACTCACAATAGATCACTATCAGTGTGCAGTTAAAATATAGTAGGGGCCGTGTTCCAAGGCAGCAAGAGGAAAAATAAATCAAAAGTTTGTCAATTGTCATAGATTACAAGAAATTCCTTCAAACACATCAATGTACACATGATATGTTCCCTTGGGGGTTCAACCCCCATCGTTCACAGCAAGCACTATCACTGGAAAAAATATATACAGAATTAGACCATAACTGTTGCACAAAACAAAAGAAACAGGAGGAGTAGGTCATCCAGTTTAGAGATTTCATTCCAATGTGGCTGCATTTTATATAAATATACACATGTATTTGGCCCCTTGCTGCAAAAACTACAGTTAAATGGAATAGGAAAGAGATTGAAAACATTAAAAAATATATTAACAATCTGTGAATAAAATTTCCACACAAGCATTTCTCTGGACAATGTGACATCAGCAATCATATATTATTCAGTGAGTGGGGTGGGTAAAGAGAAAGGGATGGCAAAGAAACTGCAAAAGGAAACCAAGGTTACTTTAATTATCCCTGGCCTTGTGGAAACGTACTGATCTGCCCTGAATTATTAATATTAGGCTTAACAGGTTTGGACAAATGGCTATGTAGGTCAGACTCATGTTTAGACCCCAACAATACCACAAGCTAATGTTCAGACAGTATCTAAACTGATGTGCAACCTCAGATGCATTATTAAAGAATAATGGTTTTCAGGTGTCACAGGAATCTGCATTAATGCCATCATAATGAAATTTTCCATGTAAAGATATTCTTCCACATTGAATCCACCTGAATGTGTCAATATTTTACATAAAACTTTTAATTTCATCTTACACACTTTCTGCATTCAGCTGCCTCTAAGGGCTATATTACTTGCTAATTAAGATACGTATTTACCATATAGGGCTACATATACGTATGTGTGTTGCAGTGTCTTTGAAAATCAAACTGACATATTAGCTCTTGACAGATCAGTTGACAGTTTTCTAACTCAACAGAGAAAGAGGTTTTTAATTTATGCATTCTTTTGGTTAGACTGCATTTTTAAGACCAATGATTTCTGCAGCTTATAGATGGATAACATAGTTAAGATTTTCAAAAGTGATTAGTGATTTGAAAGATGAAGTTAGGACATATTATGTGAATAACAGACTGCACTAAAGACTTACCTTTAAAAACAATCAGGTCCCATAAAAGGGATCTCAAGATTGTCATCAAAATTTGAGAGATCAAAAATCACTAATTACTGCTGAAATTTTTTTTTTTTTTTGGCTGATTGACAGAACTTTAAAAGCAATTGTTTTATTCCTAATAGTTGTGAGCATACTTCTAAGTGGAAGCTGTTCTCTGCTGTACTGAGAGCTGCCAGCTATCGTGGTATCTGTGACCATATGTGCGTGTATGTAGGAAAAGAGAGAAGAGATGGAGAGAGATGGGAGACAAAGAAAGGGAAATTTAAGATTTTACTCTCTCTGACCTTTTTTTTTTTCTTTTTCATCTGACTCAGAGGATTCCCTCCTTAGTGTTCAGAGCTCACTGCAGCAGCTGTGACAGCCTCCTTCTTCTGCCTCACTAACCCCATCATTTTGTTTCGTCATCTGTCCAACACCCTTTCATTTATTGGACTGATATGTGTGACCATGCCATTAGGAACATTTCCTAGTGCTACACACAGAAGTTGTCACTCTCACCTCTCCATTGCCCTAATGCTGGTAATATATCCACTGTGTTGGCTGCATTACAGGACACACTCCTTTCTCTGCAGTTTCCTGGTACTGAGGAGCTTACATTGATTTTCATTAATGTATAATAAAGGGCTTTTGCCCTTTATATTGTGAATTCCTTATTCCTATTTTCTAACAGATTTCAATGGAAAGTGTGGATCTCACATTAAAATGACAGATCTTTGGGAATTTTTTTTTTTTCATTAGCACCTGTGTAAAAAGCATACACTATGTGAAGGAGGAGTAGAGAAGAAAATACAAATAAAATAGGTATTTTTTGACAGAATCAGATAAAACTAAACAGGTAATATATATCTATTTAACTGTTGCATAATTTGGAAAAAAGATTGGGTTTGAGAGTTACAGGCACTCCGAGGCATCTGAAACTGGCTTTACCAGAACTTACTCAGCAGCCTCACTGGCTTTGGCAGCAGTTCAAAGGTCACATTCTCTCACAGATAAACTGTTCTTGAACAATTTTTTTCCAAAATGTTAGGCAATGCATACATTCCTTCCACATCAGGCATGCTTTCCATGTGCTTTGCTCTCCTTGCGGCTACTGGGAGGATAAATACCATTTTCTGTCAGTGTTTCAGCTGCTTTCTCTGAATTATACTACTTTGTTCCACTCTCCTCTTTTTTTTAGAGGGGGGAGTTTCTGTAAAAACTCCAGTGATATATATTTTTTTTCTTTTACAAATCATTTTCAAGAATTCATCAATTTCAGGCACCCCTTAAAGGCAGAGAAAGTCCAGTGTAGGCTTTCTTCTGTCCTCTAAGAGAGCGCAGTCATAACACTATGACTGGATCTATAAATAAGAGAGTTTTTCCCTTTTAAAAGTAACAGTAAAAGAGACAAGATCAAACTCTCCTGAGATTTTTCAGTTTACCTAATTAGTATTTGTGACCTGAATGATCTTTTTCATGGCAGAATACCATGTAATGCACACAAATATTCAGATATCCATTCAGAAATGGATCCCTAAATCCTTTTAATATCAGTATTACAAATATACATGAGTCAAGCACATCTTTGGCTAAAACATGGCTGTGATACTTCCTGCAAAAAGTCCTTTCAAAGTATATATAGATAAAACCATAATTTTCTCTATATTTATAAAAATACAGATGCAAAGTCTGATGTCAATTACAAAACTGAATTATTTCTTCTGCAAAGTTTTCCAAGCAATTTAAAAAGCAGACCTAAAAACTTAACTATCCCAAATATTAGCATTAAAGCTATGGAATTTTCTAAAAGGATATATTTAAGAGGAATTAATATTTAGTTTCTTCTAGAAAATCCCTTCCTCCAGTAAAACTGATTGTTTATTTTAATAATAATTTCTTTCAATAATTATATGATGGGATATTATTCCCTAGTTTCTTCTTTTACAGAATCATGTTCAGCAAGATAGATAAAAGTTCTTTACTTTACAGAAAAGTATTGAAATTACTGGATTTCTGCATGAACAAGAGCAGAACTTCACTGTTAGCTCACTCTTAATCAGAAACTTTCACAATTAAATCTAGCTTGATTTAATTCTTCAGGTTTTGTTAGCATTGGACCCTAATGCACTTTTTTATGAAGAAACACGTGCGAGTGGTATGAAATGTAATAAAAATATATGCACTTTAGAAATGCAAATTACACTTCGTTGCTGTTCATTTACTTCTTAGCTTTTCTGCACTACTGTGTAAAACATGTAAACATATGTACATATATTCTTCAAGGCTGACCAGTTCATGAACAGGAGAGGAAAGAAGTGACAGAAATATTACTTACGCCGTTTGCAGCCACATTTTTTTATCCTTTTGGGATCTGTGATGTCATCATGACAGGCCTTGCAGTAAAAAAATGCCCTAGAGAGACAGAATAGAAAAACTGACACATTTCTTAATCTATACAAATTAAATTAGTCCCACATTTCCTCTTCTTGCAGTACCTAATTAATGAAACATGCCAGCACTAATTTCCTTTAATCTTTGAAAATGTGTAGATATTTAAAGTAGGAAATACTTGCTGCAAGACCACAGATTTCAAACATAAGACTCTAAATTAGTGTTTCTTTTAATATACTTTTATTTAAAAAGTACTTGAGAGAAGGGATGATAATTATGACACACTGTATCAGTTCATTTGTCTTTCATCATAGAAAAAAGAGCATCCAATTAATTTTGTCATGACAACATATATATAATTAATTCTCTATTTTTATCAGATATACTAGATTTTTTTTTTTTTTTAAATTGGTAAAGACTGTCTACAGCACCCGTGGCCAAGTTTTCAGCCTGGTCACAAGTAAGACTTCATTCTGGATACAATGAGAGATTGCAATGAGATCAATGTGACAATAACATCAGATAAGGTAGTTACAAAAACACCCTAACCAAAACCAGAAAGGGCAAATCCACTCAAGATAAGTTCCTAAAGGAATGTATAAATAAAACAACTGAAATAATCTTGATTCAGGCTATTTTTTTTTTGTCTTTTATATCCAAATAGAGCAGATTGGTTTTGTTTTGAACAGAGAAAGGCAAAAATTTCAAACGTAAATATGCAATTAACAAGGTGAACCATCTAGGTTTCTATTCAATGTTTTTGGTTATGAACTTCCACTCTGGTATCAAATGGCTCCTCCCCACCAGGTTAAGCACAAGTAGAACTAAGGAAATAAGAAAGCTCCATGCCTATCTTCCCAACCCTTACTCATTGCTACCTCTAAATACAAATTGGAAGTAAGAACCAAAGGTGCCAATTTTTACAACCACCCATGGATTTTGCCAACAGTACTGTTCATAGATTTAGGATGGTTGGATTACTACAACAGTATGGAGGTCACTGGAACAGAAAAAATGTACAGTCCAAAATATAAAAAAAAAATAAACAATATTAACACATAGCCTCTGAATAAACACAGCCTTTGTCAGTTCAGTTAGGGTGATTGCTACTAATTCTTTTTAGATTAATTAGACAGTGTCCACCACAGGTGGAACTATATTAAAGGAAATATTCAGAAATATGAACTAGATAACTAACACAAATAGCTATGAATTTATCTAAGTTATTTTGCACCTCTGAATAATGGTCCAGGTAAAGTAGCCCATCAGGAGAAAGGCAGCAGGTCTAGCATATGAGATATGGACCAGAGAATACAAATTTAAATTTGCAGTAAGATCTCACTGAATGTTATCAACTTTTCCAAAATCAAGATAGCATGCAAGCTACTAATGGAAGATATAAGTCCTAAATGTAGCAGACTTGATTTCTCTAAGAAACTTCCAGGAAGATTAGTCTTTCAGACTGTGAAATTGTCTTACTATTTCCAAGAAGCAAAATGCAAAACGAAGAAGTCCCTTCTCTGAGCACTTGCACACTTTGCTACAGAAAGTTTCTGGTCTCCAAAATATTCACCTTCCAATAAAAAGAAAACAAACTGCCTCCAAGGAAATTAGAATAAATATATTTAACCATGAGTCTATGTAGAGACACAAGCAAGGAGGGTAAAACTGCCTCCAATTTTTACAATTTCTCCTAATCCATCTTAAGTCCCTCTATTGAACAAGAATCCACCATCACAAATATGCCCTCACAAAACTTCATGACATGAACTGGACATCGGTCATTTCTACAGATTCTGTTTCTGAAATCCACTGCAGGACAAATTTCCTAAAAGGTACCCTTCAGTCTTATGTGCAAAGTCAAGAGCAAATGCCTGAAGTGATCACTGTAATAAAATTGGGTTGAATTATGTGAATTTGAAGCATGTAGCTTTCTGATGTCAGTACCAACATATACATGGATAAAGAATAATAAAGATGCAATGCATACAGTTGGTATTACATGTAAACTTTCAACATTTTCCACAAAGCTATTTACTTAAGCGTAACTGTTTCTACGTAGAATTGTTTCTAATGTGAAGCTATTGCTCTAAAAATGCAAAAGTAATTCTAGCAAGAAAATTAATTGAACACTGCATGTTATATTTCATTGTGGAATATATATTTGATAAATATGAACACCTTTAGTTTAAGGAGCTGAAATTTCTCCATTAGCATGTCATACAAAACCAGAATAATTTAATTAGAATTTCAGGTATATAATATGTTTAATTTTGCTTTATTAAAAAAAAAAAAATCCTTTTTCCCCTCCAAAATACCTCAAGTTTAGAACATTTTCCTGACTCTGATTCATAGCTCAAAAGGGTGAAATCAACACTTTACATAATTCGTTTTGTTAGTTAAAACACATCTGATAATCATTCGCTTTGCACAGAACACCTAAGAAATGTGATAAGGGAAGCAGCCTGTTTCTAAACAAAGCCTTATGCAAAAAGCAAGGCAGAATTGGGAATTTTGTTTCAGCTTGCTCTTAGATAAAATGAATGATGTGTAAATTTCCTCTAAACACATAAGTAACAGTCAACTTCTCCCTGTTAAAAATGCTATGCCAGGTAACTTTTACTAACAGTCTGAAATAATTTCATAGGAGAGTGTAAAATGCCTTATAAATTTAAAAAAACCTAGCATCTCAGTAAAGGAGTGTGAAGACAGTTCTGTATATTCAAATGGATAAAAGACCAGAGACAAAAAGAACTATATGCTGAAAGGCAGCATACCTGAGGCAATGCTGGATGCAAGTACTCCAAAGATGGTGCTAGAAATATGAGAGGACAGGAGCACTGCTGTGCTATTCTGTATGCTTCACCTAGCCAAAAACTCTTAGCTATTCCAATGAAAATAGAATTCAAGTTCTCAGTGATTTTGCTGGTTTTTTATGTTTTTACTTTCTTTAAATATTTGTGGCAAATATACATTGCTTAAATATTATTTTCACTGTAGTTCAATCATAAAAAGTTTAGGAATTAGTAAAGGTTATCATTTGAACATTTTATCATTCTAAGTACAAGATTTAGTTAAAATATCTAACTCGAGCATCAAGTGAAAATCAGATTCTTGATAGTATGACTTACAACACAAACACAAATTATGAGGAAGCACTCAGTTGCAAATATTCTTTTATTTTTTTTTAATCTCACAGATGTTGAATAATTATTTCTTTTAAAAATTATTTTCTCATATTGTTCTTTTATTCCTTCCAAGCATTTTATAATCTTAACAAACAAGTTTAGACACATTTGGTGCTAAACACAATACCATAAAATCCCTTGTCATTCAACCAAAATCTAGTACAGCCAAGAAAAACGAACCAGTGAAGTTGTCTACAATGGTTGGGGTACACTGACTGTTGTAGTATGATTTATTATTATGAGGCCATAGAGTATGTAGTTCCAGTGAAGAAAAATTACAAGAACATAAATATTTTTCTGTTAATGCAATTACAAATGAATACAGCAGCTTGCTCAAATCAAATATTTGCTAAAGTCTACGTAAACTACTCTAAACCTGAAACTCTGACAAAACTGTAATCCCTATCCTCTCTCAAAGCAATTCCACTGAGACAAATTAATTATAGAGAAATCAGATAAAAATATTTTACATTTAGTAGTTCTAAATCTAGTAGGACTCAGAAAAAGGTATCTTAATTTCTTTTCATATCTGCTGTAAAATTATTTCATTTCCTTGATATTTACGACTAGTTAAAAAACAGTATGCACACATGGTTGGGTCACTAGAGCACCAACTCGATTCCCCCTGAGAATCTTTAAACAGATAATAACAAAAACTAGGTGAGGTGTTTACATGTAAAAAAAAAAAAAAAAAGATATTAAATCCTATATATTTAAATTTAAAGATAAAAATGTAGGAATTACCTTTTTACTTCTTTGGCATCACTTGCAATGAAGAATCCTAAAGTACCTTCTTGAATCTTGACATGGTTTCCAGGATTGATTAATATACTGCTCAGTGAAACAAGAACAAAAACAACAAATTCATAATTTTAAATTACTTTTAACTGAATGTTCCAAAATAGCCTTATTTGATTCTGTTATAGGGGACCCACTAGTTAGGAAAGGCTACAAGGACATTTTAAGCCATTCTTCCTTGAAATTTCCAATCAAATAACATTTCACATCCTTTTTACAAAAACTTAAGTTTGAGACAGTCACATGCCTCTGCCTATAATCACATCATTTAAGTGTTTGCATCTGTTTTCTTATGTTTTTGCATTAAACTTAGACTATACAAAATAAGAAAGCCTCTCAGAAACATGATGTGTGAAGCTGAGCATTTCAGCTTTCTTGCTCTGCAATGCAAAGTGGTGAAAAATTCACAATATGGTGAAAAAGGAAGAACCAGTAGCCACCACTCAATAACAAAACAAAATATCATTTATGAAGCTAAACCCTTTGATGCAAATTTTTGCCAATTTCTAGTGAAACAGAATGTTAATGGGACCCCTATCTGGACATACAATGTTATTGTTTAAAGTAATAAACACACACATACACTCAAGGGGAATGGTACAAGACAACCAGTTCATGATAGCTGAAAAAACATAAAATTAATAGAAAATTTTTAAAACACTGCTATGCAGCCATGGAAGAACAAAAATAACCTAATCATACTAACAAAGTAGCCTTCTCTAAATTTGATGAATGAAATTACAAACTGCTATCAAGAAGTGAGGTACTCTCTACAAAATACCTCTTTTATTTTCATAATAATTTAACTCTAGATTTTATGTAAGGCAATTTGCAAAGTACCAAGTTAAATATGAATATACAAATAGAGATAGATGTAAATATATTCTCCAGTAAGTTTTATTAATATAACTAAGCTTTTGAGTTGATAAAACTTAATAAAGCTTGGCAAAAGTTCTCTTCATTGTCTTTTATTAAATCTTAGCCTTTGTAAGTCAAAATGTAGTAATGGCACATATATGCAATTTACAGTAAATGAAGACTACCAGCAATTTAAATGCTTGTGAATTTAGCAAAAATTGATTTAAGGAAGTATATATATACAAAAAATAAATAAATTACATATCTGAACAGACATACATTATTAAAATTTGAAGGCCAAAATTCTTTCATGTTATTGTTAGGAGGAAAAATGGGTCTCAGTAGATTTCTTATTAAAGATGTTATTCATTATCTATACATTAGTAATAAATCAGTGTGAAAAAAATATATCTGAAAGCTTTATAAGAGCGCATTGTTTTGTGTGATTACACATGCCCACAAGGCCCTACAAAAAGAATATGCAGGCTGCAAAATAAAGTGCTCACAAGTTAAGAACTAAAAGGTTGGTCATGCAGCCATAATTCAAGCCCCATTATTGTTATGATACAATTCTTAATTTAATAGCCACAAACTACTTTTTTTTTTTCCTCAAAATCTGTAACTTCATTCAGTGGTGTTTTATTGCCATTACTCCAGGTATCGTTTCATGTAGTTTATTTCTTTAAAATCAGCATCATATTTTTCTTATGTGCTTTTCTGCAGGATTCATTGCTATAGCATGCAACATATTCACAAATGCATAATTTATTTCACAAGAATAATGAAGATACAGTATTACCCCATTTTACGTATAAGAGATTAAGTCACTATGAGATATAGTAGCTATTAATTTGGATTGCCTACAGGCCATTTTTTAAAGTATTTAGCATTGCATAGCTCCATATACACCTAGCGACTTTTGCTGTAAGAAAGAATGCTCAACGTTTCCAACAGCTCTGGTTCTCAAAACAATAAACACTCAGAGATCATCTGTAGAAGGTTTTGTTTAAACTATTAGCTCACTCTCACATAGATATTCTGTGGCAGAGGCTGGAACAGAAATTAAATCTCAGAGAAAGCATTTACCCAGATATCCTTCCTTTTCCTTCATTCACAGTTTGAAGCTTTGCAACAAAAAGGAAAGAACTACAAAAAATGGAAGTCATCACCACAGAAAGCAGGTTCATCTCCACAGCACACTACAGTAGTATTGCAAAAAAATGAAATGTGATGGTGTAAATAATGCCTACATTGTACACTCACATAAATTTGATGAATTCAAGTTGTACAGCTAAACTTCGCATCTGGTATTTCTTTTGTTAGTGTATTGGCCTTATCAGTTGCGCTTGCAATCAAAACATTTACCTAATGCAGTTTTAAAATGCAATTTCACGGGTTTTGAAATGGAATAAAACAGATAGGGAAAAACCCCAAAGAGCCCCACAAGAATTTCTTCATATGAAACCAGTCATTCAAGACACAAAGAGGCTGGAAAATTTAGACTCCCCGCACAAACTTTGGTCACCTGAGCCAACAGAGCACTTACTTGCTGTTACAGAGATACCCTAACAGGCCATCGTTAAGGGAGACGAGACATACACACTATCAGTACACTCTCAGAAAAAAAGTTGAGAATGGGCTGTCTTAAGTCTGTGAGTCTATGTAAGCCTAGATAAGTCACTTCTCAAGAACCAGGACAGAATCTTTCTGCTAGTAACTCTCCAAAGACTTTCTGACAAAACTTTTCATCATGTCCGTAACTGCATCTGTGTTTCAATCTCCACCTTCCCTCTTCCCTGTTTGCTAATCCTTAACCTGTCATTATGCTGAGAATTTAGCTGTTAAACTCAAAAATCTTGTACAGATGCTAACATCATTTATTTCTACTATATGCTTTGTTCTAAAATACGCGAAGACTTGCAATATGGTTAGGGTTAGCTATTTTTCTTAGATATAAATGGGTACTAGTCAGTCAGAAAAATACTTTTTTTGCCCTTATTTTGTTCTTTGCCCTTAATCATGGAAGCATTACAGCTTTTCAGCATTACAGCTTTTCAGTGAAAACAGTTGAACACAGTTCTCTACATAGATTCACCTTTTTTTTTTAATTCCTCATCTCATTCTTGGAGATAGATAAACCATACCAAATCAGTTAAAAATCCTACCAAAAGCTCAACAACTACAACTCCACAAGCTGAGGTAACCACTAGATATGTAAATGTTCACTCTTCCTTAAAATTTGTCAAAGTAACAAGCAAATGAAGCAGTTCTTTTAAGAGGCAGTGAACATAATCTTAAATCAGAAGTAACTGGCTTCATTTAGGATGTAATGTATTGTAAGAATCATTTTGTATCTCAAGGTTTTCTAAGACAGATTAATTCAATTCAAATGCGTCAGTGTATAGACTTTATTTTTTTCAGATCTTATACTTCATTCACGTATATTTATTTTCACAAATACAATGTATTTATAGCTACAAAATAAAAATGTGATTGCATTTAATGCAGATCTCATGTTGAAAATAAAAGTTAACCTACCCCATCACTGCTATTGGCAAAGGGTTACAAGCAAAGCCTCAGAAAGCTTTGGGTTTATATACACACTAACATTTAACCAGAGCAAAATCATGAGCAACTTCTGCTGTGTATATATGGATTTGTTAAACATACTGCTTATTAAAGCAGCAACTGAATTACTTCTTCAGAGATCTGTAGTGTCATTAGCTAAAGTTATGCTTTGATAAGTACTCAATCTAGTATGTACAGCAAGGGAAATGTTTTGAATTAAAAGAATAGAACACAGGAAACAAAGAGGACAGAGAAAAATAAAGCAAGCTTCTGAGCACACCAAGAAAAATGCATCCATCAGTTATTTAGAGATGCATATATCTGTTCAAGCAGCTCATGAAAATACGCATCTATATCCTCACGGTTGAGAAGATAAGCACACAGCAAAGTAAATTGGACTTTTAAGAGAGAAAGCTTCAGGTAATGTCTCATTTTTATGTACCTTCAGGGCTGGGGAGTTTTGCAGATATAGGAAGATGTAGGAAAAGCAAAAAAATGACAGAAACTCATTACGTTTAATAGCAATACATAGAGCTAATCCATATGCATTCTGTGCCACACATTGGAAAAAATGCTGTTGATAATTATATCCCTGATTTTTCCAAATACATTTTTTTATCATAAAATAGAATTTTATTTTTTAATCTCCTAAATCAGCTCATGAAATCAAGCAAGGAATGCCAAATACTTTAAAAGTTTCTGACTTCTTCATCAAATTTTATAATTTTATAACATTTCTAGTTTAGGTTACCTCAGAAACTAATCAAGTAATAGCAAGCTCAAAAAAACTTTTAGTTATAATTTCCCTAACAATTCCAGTTCCAGAAATACATTCCTCAGGACAAAGCTTTTCACGACAGGGGTCACATGTCACTGCAAAAAAAAAAAAAAAATCTTTTGACTTGCTTGCTCCTTCACACATGAACATTTAGAACACATGGCAATTAGAGCCATGTAAACTGAATATGTGTAAATTAAAAATGATTTAATGTGTTTAACAGGAATTTAATGTACTTCCCTAGCATAAACTTAGGAGAAGCCAGTTCCATTACTTTACAATACAACAATTTGTAAGCCACCTCTGGAACAGAATATGCTGTTTGGAAACCTCTGCTTTACACTCATCTGATGTCTAGCAAAAGTTATTCCATTTGCTAAACAAGATTCTCTTGGTGACTGAATGCAAGATCATGCCACACATCAAAAAATATAGACAACACCTTTGAATTCAGTTTACTCAAAGGAACCACAGAATGAATCACAGAATGGTTTGGGCTGGAAGAGAACTTCAAAGATCATCTAGTTCCAAGCCCCCTGTAATGGTCAGCAATACTTTTCATTAGAACAGATTGTGCAAAGCCCCATTCAACCTCACATTGAAGACTTAAATCTCAGGAAAGAATCAGGAACAATAGGATCTATACAGCTGAAACTGAGTTCCCAGACTCACTGAAATGTAAGCAGGTAAAGCACAAATGGGAATTAGTGCACATTTGAGATGCATAGTTTAAAAAAAACCAGAAAAACTCAAATGTGGTCAGAAAAATTCTAGACGAAGGCGTATGGATCTCTTAACTTTTCATTGAACAATCTATGTAAAAATAGGACATGATGATTTTTTCATGTCAGTGGAGGATAGATATCTGTTAATAACTCGGACAAAGTGTGAATTTTTATCACTTTACTCACTTGTTGGTTTGCATATTTCTGATGTTTTAAGTATACATGATACCTTTTGTAAAATACGGATACATGAAAATATCTGTTCATCCATTCTTATATACCTGAAACTAACCCAGAAAATGAGCACTGCTCAATATCTTTTTGGTAGTGCATGGATGATTGACTGCATAGTACAACAATATTATGATCTTGATAAAGAACACCATATTATGTCTTCCCTTAAAGCATTAAAAATGAGCTAAGGTTTTGCTTAGTAATTACAGGTTTTCCACGTTTTGCTGAAATTAAAGATATTTGATGGAGAACCTGACAGTTGGAGGTTTGAACTCTAGGACAATTTGTGAACTGACACTTTGAGGCAGGACTAATTCCCTCCAGCTCTTTATTTTTCACTCATTTCTGCTGTTGGATCATTTTTATTTGTCTTCTGCTTTCAAGTATCATACATGTTCGATTCAAATTATTTTTCTTGGTTGAAACTGCATTAGAAACAGATGGCTGATATCTGTTCATATTACTACAATACATAAAACATTATTTGTAATAAATTTTCAGTATACAAAAATTTCAATAGAAGAAGAAAAATATTTCCTATAGCTTTCTATAATATTCATCTATCTTCTGTGTGAACCACATGGAAAAAAACCAGCCAATCAGCTTTAGAGTTTGAACCATTGTTACACTGCATGTATTTATTGGTAGGCCACTTGCTAAGCAGTATGGCTCCACAATTTGCTTTGCCCAGCTTGAAAATGAGTAGGCTTCCATTACTGTTGAAGTTGTAAATGGACGTAACTTTGAACTCTTAATCTAGACATCACACTTATACAGCAGATGACTCTCAGATTTGCATAACTGTCAGTCTTCTCTGAGAAAAATTAAGGGATCTTATTAAGATGGAAGAGGTGCACTAAAGGTATTAAAACTGAGCTGACAAAGGCATGTGGAGATGCCCACCAAGTACAGCACAGAAAACAGGCAAGGGTAACAACATTTTAGCAGCAGTATATGAAGACTAAAAACTGGAAGACATAGATAAGGTCAATCAGTAGAGAAGTACACTGGAAGAGTTCTTTTAAGAATTTTCCTTGTCAGTAGCCTCAGTTATGTACTATTCTTGTTTGTTCTTACTTTCAAGGTTACATTTTAGAGAGCACTAAAGGTGGGATTCATCTCAGTTGTCTGAGATTGGAAGCTGCTTTCAAGAATTGTTTCTCTCTTCCCTTGCAATCATGGACTAGTCTGGATAACTAAAAGGAGGTTAGACAGCTAACATTTAGAGGGATGAAGTTAGGTGAGATGAATCCCATTATCAGTGACCAATCGAACAGTTCATGTCTGTATCAAGGAAACTTGTCTGATTCCATTAACACTCTTTTTTTTTTTTTTTCCCTAATTTATGGCTACCCTAAAAAAAAAAAAAAAAAAAAATCAATTGTTGAATTCAATGAAACACAAATGGCAAAATTTTTACTAAACAAATGACTAAAGCTGTAACAACTCTGTTTTAAACCTTGTGGTAGATGTACTGTACCATTCCCCATGTGACTGAAACAGTAACAATATCATCTACTAATCAGGAAGATATATTGTTTAAATACTAATAATACAGTACCTAAAATGACTATGTGGTATTACTGTCTATAGCTACCACATTTAAAAATAAAACCAGCTATTATTCTTGGTTGTTTCATGCCATGCCCAGATGAAATGCACCACTAGTAGCATAATGGCCTTTTAAAATGTGCCATGTCATTCACACAACTACAGAATTAGAATTACAAAATTAGTTTGAGACAGTATCTTTTGTTTCAGAGTATGTTTTGAAGTGGAGTGTGAGGGTAGGTCCACAAGTCCCACCCTGGGAGTTGCGTGCATACCAGCTTCACACTGATTGTAACACATAAGTATCACTTCTTTCTTCTGGGCTTTATCATTGACATTAATTCAGATCCATATTGCTCTACACAGAAAAATCCAGTAAGACACTAAAAAGAATACAAGGCAAAAGACAGTGCACGTTACATGCTACAGTATATTAAAGCTTAATTACTACAAGCATAAAAAAGGTTGCTCCCAGGAGTTAAGTTCTTTACAATAGCAGCTACTAAGTCATGGTCTACAATGTGCACAAGGTATTTTCTTGGGGCATAGTCCAAACTAGTTCAACGGTGCTGATGAATTCAATACACTTTGAAACAATTAAATTATTCCTTCTGGTTCCAGAAGTGATTCATTATCAGTACAATGAAGCAGCACAATATACTTTATTCTGGGAGCAAGCAACTTCACTTGGTACAACACTTCTTCATAGTGCTCATCATGCCAGCATTAACATGCCTTCACCACAAGATAATATATACTTAAAAGCAAGAAGCAAAGTAGAGGTGCAACAACTGCAGATCCTTGAAGATGCTAAGTGTTGCAGTAACTTCTCTGCAGTTGGATCATATCAATAATGCCAACCTGACAGGAAGTCACCTCTCTTTTCACACATCTATTCAGAAACCACAGAAGAATAAGACTAAAAATTAAATAAATACAACACATACAACACACGCAACAGAACAGACATGGAAAGTAAAGTTTGGAGACTATGATGATGAAGGAAATTGAAATGTCTGGACAATGAGAATGGGTCTTCAAAGAGCACCACTGACAGTTAGACAGACTGCTATAAGCAATTAGAAAAACAAAGCTGGGAGAGGGAAGAGAGATGAGGAGAGGAGAGGAGACGAGAGAGATGGAAGAGCATGCCTTATTTACTTAATCCAAACTAATAGCAGCAAGAAAGTAGACTAAAGAGGGGTTCACACCATGGTATACCAAAATAAAATGCAAAACTTGCCATTCCAAAGGAAAAAAAAACAAAACTGAGAAACTAATACATTTGGTAACATCTTCATAAATGAACTTAATAAATATCATCAAAATGAATATGACATGTCATACAAACTATCCATGGCACTTTCACTGGAAAAGTACAATAGCTTTAATGAATACTGTATTATGAATAACTGGGCTCAAAACAGGACCAGCAATGCAAAGAATCAGGTATTTGGTTGTTGTTAATGGAAAGTGAGACTACAAGAGAACATGAACTACTGTATTATAAGATGTGTCTTGAAGGAAGACTCTGGGAAAAGAAGGACATCAATGAAGGTGTGTGGATATGGAGACAATATGACAGCACAAGGGCTGGAAAAGACAAAATACACATTGTCACGATACAGTACAAATGAAAAAAGAGGAGGGCAGATGTTAAAAGTAAAGTCTGCTTTTCAAATGCAACAATCTGATGACTCCACAAGGGGGAAAAAAAAAAAAAAGCCTAAAAAAACTTATACTGTTTTATTTTGTACTTCCTGCAAAGAAGTTAGTGCATGAGTCACAAGAACCAATGGAGAGATAAAATGCTATTCTCTCTCCTCTTTGAGATTGGGGGCTCATATATAAATATACACACAGATATATACATATATACACACACACATAGACAGATTATATATATATATATGTATACATGTGTGTGTATATACAGAGAAAGATAGACAAAGATGTTATCTTCCTGTGTTCTTGGCAAGGAATTAGTCCTGAAGTTAGAAGGAGTGGAGGTAGGATTGAGGTTGGAAGGAAAGGTAACGAAGAGGGCATACCGCTTTCGGCTTCTGCAAACGACAAGAAAAAAATTGCAAATCAAACACTTTGATAAGAAATTAACTGACACCAAAGCAAAAGCAAAAAAACCCTTTATTTAAAAGTCTTCAAGGCTCAAAGGTTTTTCTGCTGAAAATGAAAACAAATATACGGATAGACAAAGAGAAATTTTAACAAGAGGGGTAAACATGGGGTGCAGTAGGGAAGAATCCTGATAAGGCTTTCCTTCTTGCTTACTCATGTGGAAAAAAAAAGAAAAAAAAACAAAGGGGAAAAGGAAGGCAAAAATATTTCTAAAAGGGACTTCAGATGAGGAGTTTGAATGTCTGCATTTCAAAGTGATATTCTTTGCTATCTATTCAGCAAGCTCTGCTGGGACATTTTCAGGTTGATGTTCTCCATGTTTCCTTTGCATTTTTTTCTACAGAAGAAACAAAGTCTCTCTACAAATGAACTAAGAAAGACCATTTTAAAAGTATTTGGCTTGTATCAGGGACAATTTTTTTTTTAAGTGGTGCTTCCTGCTCTTAATAATTGATTATAATATTCCCAGATACTAATTAGAGATGAAGGAATGGCTAACTCATATTGTGACCTGGAACTACTCAAGTGCAGACCTTAGTAGCTGGTCAGAAACCCAGTAAATTCAGTCATGTTTTGTAAACTCAGATGTTTCTTTGATAACTGAACAGTAATTTAAACATTATTAAATATACAAATTGAAAGGTAAAGAAAAAAAAAATCTAATAATGGCTAACTAATCTTTAAGACGCCTTGATGAGAAACAGTTGCCTAGAAAGATAAACATACTGTAGATACTTTACCCATTATTTGAAAACTAGTTTGTATTTATCATATCTATTTTACCTATACTTAGGCTTGAAAACTTTTCAATTCTGCTTTTAAGCAATCTGGTAGGTTCATAACTTGCTTATAATTAACAATCTAATGCTGTCAAAATTTTTTAAGGTGTGCTTACTGTTTTGTGTAGCTTTATTAGGAGTCAGGAAAAATGGAAGCAAGCTGGAAGCTTGCTACTGCAAGCAGGAAGCTCAGCTACTGCTAAATTGTACATTAATATTTGCTTGGATAGCATTCTGATGATTTATAATTACTATTTATATCAAATGTGCTATATTAGAGTCAACACAATTTGGTTGTAAATCGGAAAGTTCCAGAAAACTGGCACCTAAGAGATTACCTCGGGGAAAAAAAAAAGTGCATATGTAAGTGAGTTTATGCCATTCTGCATGTAGTGATGACATTAACAAAGTCAATGAAAATTCTACCATTGACTTACAATGTTACTAGGATTTATCCTTAACACCGAGGTGAAAGGGGGATTAGGAAATCTAGAATGCCCTTACATTACCGCTTTCAAGAGCTGCACACACTTCTGAAGTCACTTTGCATTGCTTTAGCTCTGAGTGCAAAGTGATAAAGGCAGATGAAATTAATCTTAAAGGAAACTCCCTGTGTAAGTAAAAAAATAATATCTATATAATTTACTTGCATAGATATTCTATTATGACTAGTAACAAAAATTACACTGGTGGGAGTAAGATCTTCTCATCCCTTAGGCAGAAAGAATGCTTTGAAAATTTCCTCTGCTCCCGAAAATACTAGTCCTAGACCTGTCTCAGCTATGGGAGAAAATACTAGCTCTTAATAAAAGAGCTAATATTCTAAATGTCTATTTATATTTATCATTGTTGCTCTAAATTGTAAACTATGTAAAAACTTTCATGAAGAGTGAAAGATAAAAAGGGACCATCATCAGTCCACCCTTCACCTTCACCTTCTTCATGAAGAATTACCAATGAAGAATGTAAGATATGAAGTAGACTAAAATATTTCCAAAGTCAACATCAACAAACATAATTGGCAAGTGACAAATTCATCTTGTTCAAAGATAGCTTGCACTTGTAAACCATGTTAATCTCATTTTTATCTTAATTCTCCATCATTTCATTTAGTAAGATGCAAAGAAATGCAAGTATACCTAAGAGGTGAGAAATGGAAGTTTTGTTCCATTACCTTTCTGGTTAGACTAAAAGGCTCCAGCTCAGAAAACCACGAATATGTACTTAACATATCTGGGTTGAAGAGCACAGGAACGAGTAGAACAGTACAGATATGCTGCAGGTAGCTCTGTGATTCACCAAACAGTGACTAGAAAATTATCCCTGGTTAACAAAGTCAGTAGATATTACTGTGGATCAGAGTTATAAGAAAATGAATATCTAGTGTACATGATCTCCTCTTGTTACATACGTATTCACAAAATCCAGCTGTTAACATCCCTTTGCTTCCTGCAATTTTTAGGTCTTTTTTTCTACCAAATTAATTCATTGTGAACTGTTACCTGCGTAGCTTTAAGTACGAAGGAATATATCACTGTATCACATTGTGTTACTTTTTGGGGGATCCTCTGCATCACCTTGTGATTAAGAACTCAATCCGACTCCCACTGAAGTTAGTGCAAAAAATGATATGGAAGCCATAAATTATCTATTACTGAAAAAAGACTGTAATATTAACACTTACGTAAGTAAACGACAAATGAAGTAATGACAACCTAAATTTGGACAATAATTCTTACAAGAACCAAAAGAAACCAAGTATTTTCTAATATTGGAAATACAAAATCTGGTAATTAGGTCCACTCCCATTACTATCATACTGTTCTCTAGGAAGAGATGAAACTGTTCAGAGACAAAACAATAAGAAATCATTTGCTTTATATTAGCTAATGCAGAATGAGATCATTCCATGGAAAAGTACTTTAAGAGCCCATGGGAGCTGGAAACATTTAAAAAAAATTGAAATTAAAAAAAAAGGATTTCTTAATCAGCATTGCGTGAACAAAACCAATATCCAATAGCACATACACCACTGCACATATCACTTTATAACATAGGAAAGAATAAAGCAAAACCAGCTATAAGGCATGGAAATACTCCTCTAAACAGTTATAACATTGCATTTTCCATGTCAAATGTCCCACATAAGTTTTATAGATATTTTTAATAAAGAAAAATTACAATATATATTAACAAACATTAAAATAAACTTTTAAAACGTCAGAAATTGTGGCATGAGCTCAAATGACAAACTGGTTCTCCTGGGAGGAGAAACAATTGCCCTCAAAAGTTTTAGGCAATTAGTGGTAAAAAATAAGATGAAATAATATGTATCATTCCAGATTTACTACAGTAGTACAGAATATAATTTCTGGCAGAGGAAAATAATATTCATCTCAAAGTTAGTATTATCATATTTTTATTATATGCCCCTCCACATGTTGCAGAGCACATTTGTAATATTTTTGTTATACAAAAATGAATGTTATGTAAAGCACTGATGGACAAGTTGATAGCAGATTGACTCCAGTGCTCACTTGGATTTTTATGAATTTTTGCACAAAAAAAAAAAAAAACCATAAGAAAAACTTATTTTCCTGTCTGTGAATCTGTACTAATAATAATGATTTTTTTAAATTTTTTTTTGGTTGAGGAAAGGAATTAGCCAGTTGGTAATTTCAAGGCTAAATCAATCTTTTCCAGTTTCATGATGTTATTCATATATATAACTTTTGTCAGAACAGATACCATATAAATACTACATTTATCCTACGTTCCTGTATCCTAAATTGGTTCTTCCAAACTCATTTAAATGAAATTATTATTTTGAGAATACATAATGAGTTTTGATATTACATCTGTTTTCCACTTTTCAATTTTCCGTAAAATATGTTGGACATCCAATTAAAACTAACAGACTATAAACAAAAACATTTTAAGTTTTTGTTTAAGTAAAAATGAATTGGACTTCTGGAGATGGTATGTATGTATCACCGTAACCCCACCTTCTACTAAACGTTCTGAAAAAATAATTTTAGGGAAGAATAATATGGCAAAAATAAAAGTCTTTCAGCACTATGTGAAACAGTGTAATGTGACAGCATGCTAATTTTACTCTGAAATGTTTCAAAAATATAAGAATAGCTATGTTCATTCTGAAAAAAAAAACCAGGCAAAATTCTTGACAGTGCATTCCAGAGCTTCAACCTTTGTGCGCATTGGACATACCTGCTTTCTCTTTTTTCCGACTTGTATTCTATGGCTATCATTAAGAGCTTTAGTTTCGCAAACACCAGTCTGCAGGAAAACAAGAGGCCAAGAGTAAGTCTTTTTTTCACAACCAACATCACATATGTAGAGATGACTGAGGGGTATGTATTTTCTTTGAGTATTTACACTAAGACTTTTTCCCATTTTTTCAGTTAGGTATACACAGAATATATATTAAGGTATTTCCACTTTGCAAATAATGAACACATATTTTCCTAAAAATATAAACTGACGAGAACAGTAGCATAAGCACCATCAATAATATTTGAGTATATTTTTTCTTCAGAAATTGTCCTTCTAAAGGATTGTAAAAGTACCTCTTTGGTTTCCTTGTCTGGAGATGCAGGTAATATCTCAGTATTGGGAGGTAACACAAAAAGACAGACAGGGGCAAGATTAATTTAACTTTTCCTCAAAAATCAATTAGAACTCTTATTCCACCCCCAGAACTTCAGCCAATGCCAGAAACACGCAGACAAAATCCTGATAGCTACTGCATTCTTGATTAGCCCATTACCTTCCCCAATATTAATAGGTTAATGAAGCTTGACTATCAGATTCAAAAAAGGAAAAATAAAATTAAAAACTCAATTTTCAAACATATTAACACTAGAGTACCCTATATGTTGTATTAAGACTATTACATATTTGTTTAAAAAAAAAATTTGAGCTGTGAAAGTCAAGAGTTCTAAATCTATTTTTTTTTTTATTTTATTTTGACCACCTACATTCCTTTAGGAAACACACTTAATTTATATTCCTTGGTTTCCCAGTATTTGACAATCTATCTACCTATATATCTTCCTAAAAAGAAAAAACAAACAAACAAGCCCAACATAAAGAGACAAGCACAATGCTACCCTAATATTTGGCATCAGTACCTTGTTCTTATCTGTAGATTTATTAAAAATATTCAGGTGGTAAAATAAATAGGTTTACATCCACTTGGCCATGTTATTAAATACTAGGATTAAAAAGTCTCACTATTTAACTGTATTGTGCAAATGTAGTTTGATAGGCTTAAAATGAGAAACACAAAGATCTTATACCTGCTTTTGTTCCACACATACATAAAGAATCTTGTAATAAGAAGTCAGAACACTTTTTATCTCAAATTATTATGTAGAAGTCCACAAAAATTGTCAATTATAGTACATGAGGCATTAGTTTCTATTTTATTTCTACCTGTCAGGATCATTTGCTAACTACTGATGAACACAGATGGTCATGAACAAAGGCTCTTAAGAACTTGAATTTGACTGTTTCTACCTACCCAGAGAGAAATAAATCGGTTTTGACACTAAATCTTCCTCCTTTACTGGTAAGGCTATCATTGGCATAAATTGACCATAGATATCTGCTGTATTATTTGCATGTGAAAGTACTGGTATATTTAGAATTTAAAGAAATTATCATTCTCCTTTCTGTGCAGAAAAACATGAAAACATAACCTTGATTAGTTCTTAATTATTTAATTGTTGTACCAAACATTTTAAAAAGGATTGTAGTTAGAAAATCTATTGGAAGTAAGTTTTTACTTTTCAAACAGATCTTTGAAATCTTGTACACCATAAATTATTCAGGTACTTTCCATACGGAAAAGTATCATTCCTGATTAAAAAAGTTGTATCTTGTAGTGGCAGCTTAAGTTGAGCAAATTACTTACAGTATCAGAATTCTTTCATATATATATATATTATTTTTGTCTTCTTTTCAAACTATTTTTTATGCACATTGGCAACTTGTGCTTTCTTTGGTGTGTAGAGAGTGACTTATGTCACTCATAATAATATGACATATGTCACTCATAATGACATAAATTACTCTCTCTATATACACAACGCACACAGAAGCACTTTATAGAAATTAATTATTTGTACCACTTCCAGTCAGTGGCTCCTGGTAAGACCAAGAGCAGGTGAGCAAATAAATTTGCTGCTCACTGTAGTGGATACCACTACCGTTACTTCGATGGTAGTAAGAAGATGAGCTAAATATTTAATCAATTTTGGTTGCTGACTTGTCAGTCTATTAAGAAAATCCTGAATGTAAGAAATGTCATACAGAATACTACAATGATTTTTCTCTGTATTCCCCACATTAAACATTATCTTGTTTTATGAGATGGTTCCTAATTTGACATGCAAAGCAAGTTCTGTGAAGTGTTGTGAAATACATCCTACTCCAATAACACACTCAGCTGAAGACTGTCATAAATATTTGTCTTTCATTACTTTTGTGTATTATTATCCTGCTAAACAAAACTATACTTCCACAGTTCTTTCCAGCTCCTACTAAAGCTGATCATGTTGGAATAAGAAAACTAAGGATATTGTTCCTGTAAGAGCTCTACCGAGGGTTTTAAGCACAGAGAAACCAAGCTTGCTTTATAAAAGCAAGTATTGTTAGTTTTCTAGGTATGAACAGGAAACATGGTTGCCACATATACAGAGTTTTGAATTAAGAAACCAAAGGACAGTTTGGTTAGTTTACTCTTCAATCAACATCATCCACACTTGGTCCAACAATATCCAAGGGTGCAGAATCACAGGAATTATATTCACATATTAAAAAAATATTGGTGGGAATATGTTCACACATATATACTCAGATACGTTCACAGTCTTTGTTGTGACCTTTTTGGTACAGCTACAATGAAGAACAATGCCAAGAGAAGAGGAAATATCACTATGCTGAGCTATCCTGACTGTTTGTGGCCACAGTATTTATCACAGAAAGTTTGTGCATACAAATCTCTCATTCATAGAATCATTCTAGGACAAATGTAAGGATTTTCAGTCTCTAGAAATAAAGTTGGCTTATGCTATGGTTATATACTATATGCTTCTAATATGCATTTGTCAATGCAGAATAGACATATTTTTTTCTGACATATTTCACTTATTAAAAGTGGTTTGCAACCAGTTCCTCAGAGCTCTGGATACCACACTGCTTATATGACTCCACTATATCTGTTTCAATTAATGAGTATTTTCCTTGGAATGGGACATAAGCCAAGACGGCGACACTGACAACCACTATGCAAAGAATGGGAATCATTAGAAGAAACAACAGGACAGCACTTACAAGTAAACAACTCAGTTTAAATGGACTGATGCTGAATTTGTCCAACACTGAAAATATTTATGCTTTCATTTACAATAACTTAATTCCAAATCTCTTCTGAAAACAGGCATTACAATGTTTGGAATACTTCTATGCAGTTATTGCTTTAATCTGTATTTTATTTTACTCCATCTGATGTAGCAACATCAGGACTGTACCAGAGCGAAAAGGTCTCCTGCAGAAACCTTAGATTTCACTTGAGAAAAATTTTCTACTTGAGAGAAATATTTTTCACTTGAAAGAAATAGTTCTACTTACTCACAAACTGCAGGGAAGGACAAACCCACAAAGGCACTAGACAGGTATTCTGTATACATTTCATTTGCAACTCCTTCCAGGTAGTATTTTTGCCATGTATCCTCCTCAATCTAATACAAAAACAGATGCAGAGTTCTGAGTAAAACCAAAATCTCTCTTTAGAATTTACAAACAACTGCATAAACATACATCAGATTTTAACAAATAAGTCAATACAGTGTTATGGCAAATAATATTGCTTATTTTTACAAGATTTCCTGGAATGCAAAAAAAAAACCCCCCAAAAAAACCAAAAAAAAAAACCAGTCCATGTAGTCAACAAATCAAGTATCCTATGTAAAAATAATAAATAATACACTCAATTATTAGCAAGTACATACAGCATGAAGTGAAATGAGGTTGTAGAGAGTTTGAGGAAAAAAGTTTTTCAATTTTCTCTTTCTGAAAATCCTCTGGGGAGAATGCATTATATTGTTGAGTCTCTCTAATAATGTTTCAATTATTTTCACCTTGTTTAGAAGTTTATCAGTAGTTAAAACTTGTCATTTAAAATTACAATTTTTTTTTTTTCTTCTCTGCATCTATAACTAACAAGGAAATATGAGAAACATCTATTGAAACAATTTCTTCAATGGTGCTTTAGGACAACAACTGAAGAAAACCTTTACTGCTAAATACAAAGGATCTTTTACTTTTGAAGGTATGAAGGAAAACAAGTTAGAGGTGCTACAGGACTACCATCAAAAGCTCAATATATTTGAGTAAGCAGAAATTTCCACAGATTTGAGATGCACATGCAATCCCACCTAGCTTCCAGCTGCTGCCCTGTGGTCCGTGGATGCCACGTCATATCTATAAAGCTTATATCTCAGACACTCTATAAGGTCTTTCAGTTAGCATCAAACGTCTATATTGAAGTAACTAGATCGAGCTGCTTAGTATCCATCAGCAAGAACAGCACTACAATTCAGAAGAGCAAAAACAAAGCCAGCCAATACGACTGGAAATACGGCATATGATGAAACTGTTCACTGTTGAAATCCCAGTTCTTTATACCATAATTTGTGCCCTCATCCAAAGCTTGTTTGAAATTCAACTGTTATTCCCAATGAGACTTTCCTAGGTAAACCACCACAAACACACAGCCTGAAATATCTAAGGCTCCACATCAAACAGTTGCTTCCCTATTTATTACATCACATTAAAATAGAGCAAAAATTTCAAACACAATGCGACATTCCTGCATGTAATTATGTCTTTGGCTTTATTCATTAATTGTGCTATATAAATTGTGTGAACAGAGAAATTCATATTTTCAACAATTATACAAAGCTCAAAAAATTTATGCATGATAATGCAGTATATATCAAATTAGCGAGAAACACATCAATTACATCCGACTAGCAAAAAATATTTCTTTTTTTTTCATTTTACATTACCACATTTTCATTAATTAGAGTCTATCTGACTAGACAGTAAACAGGAAATAGGTGAAAAGAGAGACATTAAGAGAACAGAGATTTTCATTTTCTTAAATAAGGCAGCATGATTTTACAGATCACGGAAATATCTTTCTTGTAATTTAGTTCATGTCTAACAGCTATATTTTATTCTTTGCAAAAAAAAATAATAAAGAAACTCTTAGTTCCAGTGTTAGGTTGCCCCATTATGATCTTGATCTTGCAGAGTAGAAAGTGAGACAGTATTGAGTTTAGATGTGTAGGTAAAAAAACCTGACATAATGAGAAAGTAATTTTTAAAAAACTATTGGTAGAGATTTGCAAAGCTACCTGAAAGGCTGAGGTACCAAATCCCAACTAATGTGAGAAGGACTTGGATAACTACATATCTCTTAGACATTTCATAATTTGTCTTTTTCTGATATCCCCAACTTTTCCCAAAGCTCAGTCTACATTGTACAAAGAGATGACGACACTAATCCTGCAGGAAATAGAGCTGTAGCCAGGCAAGTGGTAAAAAGGATGCTTCAGGAACATTTATTCTCATAAATTACTACAGGTAAGGCTCGAGTGCTTTAATCTACCCTGCTGATCTTGCTTGTCTAAAGTCCCAGAGCCAGTGTAACAGCAACCAGCTAAATATGAGCCAGACTTTTTTTTTCCCATTACACAGAGAACTCTCAGTATTTCAGAAATGCTCATCAAAGAATTCAGTCCAATAAGATAAACAACTTCATACTGCTTTAAATTTTGTGCAGCTATACTACTGCCCATCTTATCCAATGCCTTGGATAATATCCAGTCAATGATTTTCACAGTATGAAATGCCTTGTAGCAGCAAAATATTGGCCTGTATATTCTTTATGGTAAAAGCATTACGGTATGTTAGGAGGAGCGTGGGGTTTGTTATGAATATGTATTTCAAACAATAATAAAAATGTACATCTCTTTCAGTATACAAGAAAATAAATTAATACATGGGATGTAAATGACGTAGATAAAAGTGTTCAAATTAATTTCTCAGCTATTCAGCAACAAATCAAATTGACAAAAGCATCTTTAAGGAACAATTTATCTTTGTCTGTATCTAAATTCCACAGCTGTTTTTACAGGACTTGTATAGTATTTTAAATAAGTTTTCATTCTTATCCTACAATGGCTGAGTAATAATTTGGGATTCACCAATCTTTCCCCCATGTTAAACTAGTCAAAAGGCAGTATTTCAAAAGAATGTTCCAAAGAACAGAAGGATTTGAGACTTTTAAAGAAACCAATGAAATATAAATTACAATTGATTTATTTCTTTTACATTTTCTTGTCCTGTTGATAGGTTGCCAGGTAACCAGTTACTTTAGATCAAGAGAAGAATAAACAACTGCAAGAATAAATTGCAATATGGGGATGTTCCAAATCATACACTCCCTGACAAGTGGGCTGCAAACAATCAAGAGAAATTTCTTCCCTAGAAATTGTTCCACCATTCAGAGACCATGTGGGATGCTAAAAGGGATTTGCATTGTGTTACTCTGCACCACACACAGAGAAGCCATATCACATTTTTTATAATCCCTTTATTTATGTGAAGCTTGCAAATGTTGCTGATCAGCAACGCTTTATATACAAAAAAAAAGATAAAGTGTAGGCTTGGTAAAAAATAAGAATAATCATAGCAAGAACATGTTTGTAACTTATTTGTGGTGTTTTCTTAGATTGACACCACCTGGGATTGGAAAAAATAATAAAAACACATTACATGTTTCTACTTTCTACTTTCTCCTTGCTTTCTTTTCTTTAGGCAGATGGTTTTGATTTTGAGCAAGAAACAGCAGATCAGACCTACAGTTAAGTACTCTTAGTCAAGGACCAAGAAAGGACTGGAAAAAAACCAAAATCATTCACAAAGCAGTGATTAAGCTTCATAGATACTGGTTAGTGTTAAATCAACCCTCAGGAAGTGATTGGAATGTTTAAGATTAGGACACCATGAAATGTTAATAAGTGAATTTAAGGAATTGCTGATATTTGGGATGCTATAAAATGTTATTATAAAATAATGACAATAGTAGACTAAAGATGATCTTTGCATTTTATCTCCGTCTAAACCATGATGTTTTCCCTGTGATTTCTAAGACAGAGATGGTCACCTGCCCTGTATTTTTTGAAAGGTAGTACTTGCTGATCTGCTAGAAATCAAATCATTATTAAGAATCTCCAGCATTCAGTATTTCTTTCCTAAGTCCTTGAGTCTTGCAGTTACCCTGAGTTTTAATAGAGTAAGGTTCCACAGATAAACATAATCAGTTTCTCCTATTATCCATGTCAGTAAGGTACTAACTTCAAAATCCTTAAAGTGAGAAAAAATACTTTAGGATTCACTGTGTTCTTGACTAATTTAAGCATTTGTGATGATATTTTAAAGTCTACTGCTGCAGTTAACCTCAAAAACTGAATCTTTAAACAAATTTGATTTTTCATAATGTGTGTTTATTTTCCTTTAAAATACTTAACCATAACTTGAGTGATTGTCATCCAGCCCATCTCTGGACTTACTGATACTTATCTATTACTTACCCTGACTTATCTATATATTAAGAGTAAGTTGCCAAAACTTAACTGTTAATGTAGAGATGAAACAATCTGTCCCATATGCACTTACAAAATGAATGTTTCACATGCAACTTGCTTGAAAACAATGGGGAATAGTTAAAAGTTATGTAAACTTTATAAAGCAAAAAGGGCTGAATTTGGGGTGAGCTTGGTTCAAGATGTTACTGAACAAGGTTATCACAAATATCATTCAGTAAAACTATGGGAGTTATTCATCTGGTTAATGAAATTTGTACCTTGATTTTAGCCTACTTGAAAATATTACTGTGCTTACAAAGACAAAAACAATCTTGATTTTAACTTGAAAAAAAAACAAAGAAAAAAATACAGTGGTTTAAATGTTATGGTTATAAAGATTTTTTTTTTTTTTTTTTTTACTGCAAATACTGGTCTATCCTATTTCAGTTCCTGACAGCAGAATCTGGATACTTGTATTTTCTATCTTTGCTCAACATGGACTAATGCAGTTGAGACAAAGGGAATATATTTCATTTCAGTGAAAATTTTTCTCTGGTAAAGCTTTGCTTGTTGGACGAACACGTTCCAGCAGAAAGCATAAATCTGTCTTTATTAAGTATTGTGGGTTCCAGGAAGCTAAATGTGCTAGCTTAGTCCTAATATTGGAGATTGGTACCAGGTTTTATCTCCTGTTCATCATTATCTCTGTGGATAACTGCCAGTTTGAGAAGTTAGGAATTTAGATCATAGAATCACAGAATGGTTTGGGTTGGAAGTGACCTTTAAAGTTGACCCAGTTCCAGTCCTCCTGCCATGAGCAAGGACATCTTTCAATAGATTAGGTTGCTCAAATCTCCATCCAGCCTGATCTTGAACACTTCCAGGGAGAGGGTATGCCATCCCCAGATAAACCTTTATTACTTACTGGAAAATACTGTCCGGGTTACAAAAATTGTCAATAACCAAGCAGTCAAATAGTGCTTTGGAATGAAGGGGCTGTGTCTTTGCTGGCTGAGTAATCAAAGCAGATGTATACCCAATATTTAGAATAGAATAAAATGTAGCAGAAAAGCTGTAGCTTCAGGAACAACACAAGAACACCAGAAGGCTTGAAGTACACAAACACAACAGCAGTGAACCACTTCAGTGCATGAAAAATAACCATCAAAATCCCTTGATATTTTTTGGTCCTGCTATTATTTATTCTTTTCCCTCTTCTCATTTCTTGCATTTCCATTTTCATTTAGTCTCATACATAAACCTCTACAGATCTTATATAAGGCATAACTGTTAAATGAAGACACAATAATTGATCAAGGACAAGTCTATTCCCTTTTTTTTCTACTTTGGACCTCCTTTACTCATCAAATATTGTACACCTCAACCATATCACCAAGCATTGACAAAAGGCACTTCTACATGCCTTTCCTTACAGAAAATGTGCATCTGTCTTTATGAAAGACCTTCCTCTGGATGATCCTAAGGAGAAGGCTTTGCAGGTCATTCTGTTATTTTTATCCCTGAAGTTAAATAATTAACACACTTCAAGCTGATACCATAACAAAATGAGTAAATGTAACATTCTAGAAAAATAACAAGACAGCACAATTAGTGGTTGATGCAGCATCAAGGAATAATTCACTGTCTTCTACTAGTGACTACACTATAAATTATTAAGAATAAGTACATAGCATTTTCTTTTCACTTTGATGCTAAATCATTGGAAAACATTAACATGGGATGCTGTTTTGGTACAAAAGGTAAGAAGTAATTTTTTTTGTTCAGAGATCTTACAGAATCAAGACGAAATTTTTACAAATAGCAATAAAAATTTAAGTTATTCCAACCACAGCTAGGAAGAAAGATAAAGAGAGTTTACGTAGCTGTTGGACCTCACAGAATGTGCCATACACCACCACAGTGACTTGAATCTGTATCTTCCAAGTTCCTCTCTAGTACTGTAAGCACATTATTATCTTTCCCTTACAATGTTACACTTCAATTTTGTCTCCTGGATAGTGATAAAACAAATTACCCACTGATTCAATAGCCTATATGAAGAATAGCTGCAAAATGACGTAGTATCCCCAAGAGTATCCCAAGAGAAGATACCTAATTTTCATCTGTATCTTTTTTTAAGTCACAATGCTCCTCTGCTATTTTCTATCTGAATATAGACACAATGCTGCTATCAGCAAATATATTTACATAATATAATCATTTCCTAGTGAGACATGGTGACAGAGATATGAAAAAAAAAAAGATGTACATCTTGCAAGCACAACAATTCATATTGTCAGGAAAAAATCTAAACCCTTAATACACTCAGCCCTACCCCCTGGCAGGGTAATTATCAGGAGCTCTGTAGCTCCAACTGATTTATCTTGTTCATGACATTTGCTTCTCAGTGTAATAATGTAAATAGTTACATGAAAGAGACTGAGTACATCTGACCCTGATAATGCTATGTAATCGTTTCTGTCAAGACACAAGTCTTACTATCAAGACAGAGAACTAGTGCTAGATTTGTACAGTGTGACCTAGGATCTTTCACTGCATTTTGCAAAAGTGTCTTTATAAATATTAAGGAAGTGGCACAATGAAACTTCCTTTATAGCACAATGAAAGCAGCTGTAAAATCTGCTCTCTAGCATTGAATCAGATCAGCTCATCACCCCCAAGGAAAGAGCACAAAACAATACAAAATCTTTGAGAATAATTTCAGATATTTGAAAGATAATTTGTTTGATATTTTTGACATATTTACTTTGATAAACAACCCTAACTGAATAATAAAAACCCACAAAAAGTACAGTAAATGAATGAGTTTATTCTCTTCATTATCCTTCTAGAATAGCACTTGAATATTTTAGTTCTGTGGTTAAAGTGATCTTGCTTTATTCTAATGGCCTAATTTATTTTTTTTCTTCAGCATGTGTCCCACTGTGGGTCTTCCCAAAATTATAAGGTTCATATCAAAAAAATAAAAGGCTTCTATAAACAACATGAAAGTTGTTACCGATTTCCTTTCTAAAATACTTACAAAATTTTCTCAACAAAGATGCCTAGAAGGCCATGTAGAGAAATGTTGTACAAAAAAAAAAAAAGCCTAGAAAATAACATGTTCTCTGGGGCAATTTTACTGAGCCCTTGAGACAAGTTGTTTTCACCTAGTTCCTTCTAACACAGGAACTCCTGCTTACTGCCCTAGTCTTAGAATGGTTCCAGGGCTTCCTCACATTTAAGTTTACAATTCTCTTCTCCGCAGCACTGTATGTATTTTTCTAACAACATCGGTGAGAATAACAAGAAAGCACACACAGAATATTTTTCATTAGCAGTTGAAAAGAAGTTGTACATTGAAAGCAATATATCTTAAACATTTCCTCACATTCACCTAATGCCCTTTCAGTTCACCCAAACTGCTTGTGTGAATCTCTAGTTTTATTATGCCTTTAGATATGGATATCAAAATCTGACAGACAAGTAATTGGCTGAAAGTTGTTCATATATTCCTAGCAAACAGTGAAGCTTTTTTGATTTACAGTCTTATAATTAAATTTCTTTAAGTATTATAAATTATCAACTACTTCTTTAGTCAATTCCATTGTCCTCTTGAATCAGCTAACGAGTATCCTTAGCAGTATAAAAATTTCACAACCTCAGCCAACTATTCCCACAGTTCTTTCTCTATGCAAGAATGTTTTTTAAAATTGGTATGAAAGAGTATGTTTTATAAAACAACAAATACACTAATTAAGATTAGCTCTAATTTCAAATGAGAGATATATGCACTTTTTCATTGTTCATACTAACGTAGAGTCTTGTAGTAGGTCAAAGGAGAGACTATTCTTGAAATATTATAATACCTAATTCTTTACATGCTGACCTGGATGGGTTTGAACTCAAAGGCATACAGGCTTTACTTTTAGTACTTTCAAATTTACAAAACAGGACAGTATTTCTAACTAATCAACACAAAAGACAGATAATTATTGATCTATTCAAATGAGTGACTGAGAAATGCACTCCATGGTAAACTTCAGTCCAGGACAAATATAGTTTTTTTCACAAGGACTGATACTGCTTGTAAACAGCAAACAGTTTTCAACCACAACAGTTTTTAATTGCTAGACTCAATTAAAAATAGCACATTCAGGCAGGCCTTTTAGAGAATAAATATCTTTGGTAACAGGCTATATTAATATTTGGTCTAAATCCTGTGAGGAGGATGAAGTAAACAATTTACTATGTAGCCTCCTGAAGAACCTCACAGTAAATGAGAATTTTCATTTCCTCCCCTTCCCTTTGAAAGTTCTCCTTCATTTGAAGGAATTCACTGTGCATACCCAAATCTGACACTTTAAAACAGTCCAAGGCTGTCGAGGTGGCCAAAAATAAATAGCAAATCAGTGCAGGTAAGCACCCAATCAATGTAAATCTGTGTGGCTTTACTATGTCTCTCATTCAGCCTGGACTAGAAAGGTATGTAGTGGGAGAAGCAGGCACTGTATATGTGTGGGTGTGAGCAACAGCTGCCATAAGAGCCCATAGAACACTTCTGCTCTGAAAATAGCTTAGAGGAGAATTGAGACTGCTCTAGATAATTTTTCAGACTGGAATGAGGTGTACTGTTCTTCCAATAGAGCAAATACAAAACTAATTTGTTTGTGGACTTGTGTTACACTCAAGGACCACATTCCACTTTTTATTAATTTACACAACAATACTAACTCATATTGGCTTGCAGGGTTGTATACAGGGACAAAATTTGACCATCTCTGTCTTTTATTCCATTTACTTACCTTTTGCAATGTTTTTCATATGGGTAGACTTCTGGTATACATTTACTAATCCAAACAATTGCAGTACAGTATAGTATTTCCATCTTTTTTTTGAGACTATGCAAGTTGTAAAGACTCCCAATTCCTTTATTAATACTACGATAACAATCTGTGCTATAAAAAGACGGGACTATTGAAATACAGTTTACAGGTGTAAAGTTTTTTTCCTTAACATATCATCTGTTGTACAATCTATCTTTCTTCCCTAAAGTGTTTACAGAACACTAAACTTTTTGAGCTGATTTTCTTTTTGTCTAGTTTGGTGCCAAAAAGAACATAAAAGATTCCATATGAGATTACATTGCAAAAACCAAAAGGAAAATATTAGGAAAAAAGATAATATTTTGAGGTTTCTTAGTTTGTTTTACCTCTAATACTAGGCAGACTGTTTACACAAATCATTTTGCTGTAAAGTAACATATAATGAGTTAAATGTGTGCAACATCACCATCAATCATGTTCATTTGTGTTTGACAGACCAAACATTTATAGCACTTTAAATCACTTTCTAATCATATTACGGAGGAGGAGGAATAAACACACATTTCAAGCTTTCTTTAAAAATATACAGAAGTTTTAGTACATTTTCCTGGCATCTCCTAACTTGTGGGAGACTCCACTAATAATATTTGTCCAAGGAATGTATGAAGGTCTGACAGTACTTAAATTCAGTGCTCTGAAAGAAAAGTGGTGGAAGTTGTTTTAGGGAATGGATATTTTTTTTTTCAGTAGAGTCCTCTTAAAGAATTCCAACTAATGTAGTAGCTCTCCTACAATACACTGTTGATTCACAGCCACCACTCAGTAACAGTTTTCTCTTTCAATTACAGTTTTTAGAGTGAGACAGCTTGGAGAAAGAACATTCATTCAACTAAATAAATAAACAAATCTTTTGTTGTCACCAATCGAGTTGGATTCTCACGAAGAAATATGTCTCAGTTATTGTAGATTTATTTTGCTTTAGGTTTTAATATACTCAGAGATCTTTGAAATGACAACATGCATTTTACTTGCCTGGACAATTAAGTTAAGCAGTAGACATCTTTTTAACCAGTACTAACAGAACCTTGCATTCTCCCAATGCAGTATTTTAGGGTATTTTCTCTTTCAGTGCCATCTGATGATGACATCTAAAGTAACACAAGTTAACATGTATCTGCACACTATTCTGTTTATAACTATATATAATCATAGATATAAGAGCAAAACTGACATCGATAGCTTCCTCCAAATAAAATTGATTACTGTTTGTTTTGCTTATTCTGTAATCTGAGTAGTGCCTTGTGAAGTTGAGCCTTCAGCTTAAAACTGTTCATCAGTGAGACACTCCAATCTGTCACGGTACTGAAATTATTATAAGAATATCTTATAAGAAAGCATAGGATTGAGGGTGGGTAAGATAATAGCATAAGTGGTTAGATATATTTTCTGGAAGCATGCTACATTTACATTTGCAGTTTTTGACTTGGCTAAACGTTTTAACTACAAAACCAGGCCACAAATGTGTGTGTATCTAGTACAGTTCCCCCATAGTCAGATATTTGTACACTTTATCACTTTCTGAATCTCTCCATTTTCTCACTGAAAGTTTAAATTCAGTATTAAAATAACTTGAATTATGACTGGGGCTTCTGAAGATACCCATATATTTGGATCTCCTTGAGAGAAAACTGATCCCTTCTGATTTTGGAAAGACAGAAGTTGAGCAAAAGTTTCTTATCTACTTCTGATGTCAAGAGCAAGTTCATAGAACACGTTGCCTCAGTAATTTGGATACACTAGTATGACTGTTACAAACATTTGAGACTCTTGAGAGTTTTGGGTTATGACACCAGGCAAGAGTGAAGGAGACCAGAATGACTGGCAAGAAGAATGACATTCATAAGACAGAGTTTTCTTTTGGGATATAAATAGAACGTTTACTATCAAAGCAACCATATGCTCATGAGTCACAGACACTTCTCAAGTTTGGCTTTACTGAAGTAAAACAGCTTTTTTTTTTTTTTTTCCCAGAACATGAATAAAGATGCAAACATCATAACTGCACACAATAAAGTGCAGAGTCTAGGCTTCTTTCCATATTGAAAACTAGCACTTTTTTTACTATATAGAACAGTGTGGAATATTTTTGACACACACGAGTCAGCTCTCTCTAAAGAATACCTTAATAAGAATTTCAGAATTTCATAAGAAGTAAATAAAGATTCACTGTCCTGTGCTGATCTGTGCACCTCTGAGAACAGTCCTGGCTTTCTCATCTGAGGATATTAGGCTGCTTTTTATTTTTTATTGCTTCCTTGCACAATGAACTTAAAGTGGACCACGGCCTACCTTGTATTCCAGTATTTCCCATCCCATTAATAACACTCATGGGATTGGAAACCAACCATCTTTTACTATTGGAATCCGTATCCTAGAAAGGCATGAGGAAGAAAGCACTGATTGCTGCAACCTAGGCCTTGGTCCAGTGAACTAATACAGTTTCCAAAGAAGTCTAGGAATAACTGGGTTAAAATTTTGCCATGTAAGTCCAAAATAGATCTTAGACCGAGGAGAAATAAATACACAAATGATGTTGTAGGAAGTTCAAGCTTCAGTTCCAAAATATGTTCCTTATTTACTCTCACAGTCAGAGGTCAATAGCCACTTGACGTACAATATCAACATGATCAGTACTTTCTTCTGGGCACTTTGTTGCTATACAGAATATACATAAATCATAATCTCGTTTTGGCAGCAGGGGCTTTTCTCATAGATAAACATGTGGCTTGTCTCAAAGAAAGCAAAACACAAAACATCAGAAATATCTCTCTAGAAATGGATGATGCTTTGAAAAATCATTTACAGGCTAAACACTTGCTGAATAAAAATAAAAACATAACTTGACAGAACCTGGCTCATTGCCCAATTTGCAGCAGAGAACTTTTGTATGGAAGTGTGCGCTGTTTTTTTTTTGTCTTACAAAATCTGTTAATGTGTTCCCCTCTGTTTCATATTTGAGTCATGTTCTCTACTAGACTCTCTGACAAACTGAATTGCAGACATATAATACATTATAATGAAAAAAGACATTACCTTTATGAATGACCTCATAGAGAAGAGGTTGGCTAACATTGTTGAAAGGCCCGGTGCCAGGCAGCTCTGGGCTATGAAACCCAGCTTGAGCTCAGCAAGACAGATTGCATCATCCCCTTCTTTCCAGTTCCAGCTTGGGATATTTAGCAGATGGGCCTGCAAAACAAACAAACAAATACCCCATAGGTACCCCATACCATAAATACTTCCTCAAATACAGTACAGTGTTGAAGGAGATGACTGAATTGCAGCGAATTATTTTCTTTTTTACTGGCTTGACTTCTTCTGAGTAGACAGAAGCACTCCAAGTAGTTTAGAGTTTATATTTTTTTGCTAAGAAATGTTCCAATCTTACCTATTATAGACAAAATCTTACATTTCTCAAGCTATATTCTGGCTGTGACACTCTGCCAGGTCCATCCTCACACCTGAACAAACCACAGAATGTTGTAAAGTTTTCCTTCCCTTCTGCATATTCCTTTTAGAGTACTTTGAGCTACTATCTGATTGATAAGGCACATACATAATACATGGAAATCTAATAAAACTTAGACTACAACTCATGCAAAGTTGCAATCTTTATAGGACATTGTCATAGGTATACAACACCTTCTGTCTTTTCTACTTTATTCATTCCACCCTGAAGGACAGCACTTGAGTTAGTGAAAATACAAACTTTTTTTCTAAGATTGCCATTTATAAGCATAGAATAAAGAAAATAGCTGATCAAGACACACCTCTAGTATCAACACTGGTCAGTTAGATATGTATTAACATTGTTCAGTTATTGGCATGAACTATCAGATTCTCTCTTCCATCCACCTTGTATATTTGCATAGACATAAGGAAAGACAGAGACCTTCATGCTTGTTTTCCTTCATAAGTTCATATCACAGTTCAGAAAAGATCTTCCCCTCTGAACCTCTTTAAAGCAGAGATACATCTTGCTTTTATTCTATAAAAAGAAAGGCTCCTTCCACTCAGGTACAGGAAGAGGACATCCAAAGCGAAAGTAATTGCCCTTGTTCTAGCCAAAGGTTACAGGCATAAGGAGGTGACAGCAGTTAAACCTTCTAAGTACCAGGATTATTGTGTATTTCATTGAATGATGGTTTACCTTCAAAAAAAGCCAAGCTTTTTCTCCAACACTGGGCAATGGTTGATGCTTTTAGACATAACAAAAGAAGCAGGCCACATATGAGTATTCTGTCCTCTGATATATTGTTCCTAGCCCTGTTAAATCAGCAGTTCATATCCTTCCTCATCTCAGAATTGAATGAATTGACTTCATTGCTTTTAAAGGCCACAGATTTACCATCAAAAATTTGCCAAATTATTTTCCAAAGGGGATTTATAATTTTGATCTCTCTGATATTTTTAACAACAAATTTCACAACTGAATTATTTTTTATATGAAAAAACACTTAATTTTATTTATTTTGTACCCACTACTTGGCAATTTCAGGTCTACATTGTCATGCAAAAAAAAAAAAAAAAAAATCAATAAATCGCCAATAATACAATAATTCTATGCAATTTTTTTTAAGTATCCACAAAGAACTAACTTCAGATGGCTTGCCTAGAAGTCATCAATTCATCTGTAGCTCTAGTGTAATCAGCTCAGCAAAACTTACAGAAACTGAGGGGTTAAAAGCTCATCTGGAATTAATAGCAACTATGGACAATGTAGCTTTGCGAATTAGACCCAAGACAATTAACAAATGTCAGGATTTTCATAAGGTTCCTTGCATATATAAATAAAACTGAATTACCTTGTAACTGGATTACATTACAAGGCTTATTAGGATGTTTTTGTTTGGAAAGAAAAATATTTACTATTAGTGGAGCTAGCAAAATTGTGTACGAGTGAATGCAATGTAGCAAAATAATCTGGGGAGAGACACTATTGGTCGTTACATTACCTTATTGTGATACTGCAACATCTGAGTGATAATTCTTATCTTCGGATGATAATTCTTTATTGAAATAACTCTGAAGATAAAATAAAAAATAATTAAAATAACTTTTAGTTGGTGGGATATTTGAATAATGTATCCCAATACCTCTACTTTACTATGTTGTCAAGTGCTACAGTTAAAATTGTACCCTCTTATTTATCTGAACTGTAAAGTATACTGATAGAAGTTATATCTATGCAATATTTACACTTAGTCAAATTCAGTTAATAACCACTAGCTAATATCAGAGGACATCAAACTTATGCAGTTGAATGGTTTGCTTTTATGGAATTCGCAGAAAAACAGACTTGTTTTACTGTTCTCATTACGTTAGGCAAATAATACACTTGCAATTATTATGTCATCTTCAGTAATTATCCTTATGTCTTTGAATCAACATAATTGATCAAGTTTTCCAAATATAATGTCTAAAAATAATCCCCTTCTCCCTCACCACATAGTATTTATTTATAGTTGCTAGACATTCTTCACATTTAAACACCTTGAATAATGATTTTTTCTTTTTTTTTTTTTTTTTTTTTTTTTTTTTTTTTTTTTTTTTTACATAAATCCACATGCAAACTCATCTTAATTTTTACGGATTGTTCTAAAGCTCAATATTGAAACTGAGACCTGAACGCTGAATTTATAAAGTACGGGCCTACTTCTATAATATACACCTTACCTGCATTCTTAATTATTTAATGAGCCTAGGATATACTCAACTGTGTACAGATTAAAAGTAGCTGGAAATAAAAATGTTTGAGAAATGAGTGGATTGATAACGTGATGAAGAGAGGAGTACACAATTTAAAAAATAAAAAAAAAAGCACTGAGCAAAATTAAAGAGAGAAACAGATAAAAAACAGTTTTGTATACACAAACTAAAGGTAGAAAAAGAAGATGAAATAATCAGAATGAAAAATAATCTGTATTATTATGGAATCATCAATCTCGCAAAACTATGAATCCCATAACTGTTTACATCGGTGTTTTGTAGGAATTATCTTGCAAATTGCTGGTGTGGCTTGTGCTTTGAAGCATTTCAAAGCTAGAGCATGAACAGATAAAAAAGTTCTATTTTTTTAATTCTGATTTTAATTTATGGTATCTTTTGGAAGGGGAAAACAACAAGTCTTCCTTCTAATTTTCCATTTCTTACTGAATTATTTAATTAAACATTCAATTTTGTAGAATTAAATTCCTTTAAATGTGAGAAAACACAAGAGAATTCTACTTTCAAAATAACACTTTTGCATTTTATTACATTAAATGTATTAAATCTATTAAGATTGCACTAATTTGCAACTGTAATATTTTTAATGTATTTATGCAATTAATGGCAAAATAAAGCTTCTCACACTGCAACTGAAATGCATGTTTGGAAAATGAAATTAGGCATATTTAACCCTGCACCTTCCACAGATAGCTAGATCTCTTGCACACAGTGAACTTTTTCCAGCGGAGCAATTTGATTATTTTTTTAATTTCTCCCCTTCCTTGAATTCACAGCATGCATAACACTGGCCAATTCTATGTTAGAGAATTTTTTAACAAATCCTTGACATTTTAATTTTTAAAAGGAGAGACTGATCTCATTAAAACTAGGATTGTATGAACAAAACCCAAAAAACTGAATGGCTTAGGTTTGCTCTAACTCTCACTGCAATCTACTGACTCACTCATCTCTTTCCTTCAGAAAACACAAGGAAGAAAGTAGACAAGATCTGGTGGTCCCTAATGTGATAAGTACCTTGTCAATCAAAATAAACAATGTTTGGTCTTCAGTGTAAAAAAAAAAGGAGGATGGAGCTAGGAGACCACTATATTGTTACTATGATGAAGTAAGATGCTCCCCAACTACTTGTAGAAGCAGATATACAAAGGAGCAATGAGGTATGAAGACAATAATGGTCCTTCTGTCTCATCATTAACAGCAGCTCATGCAGTACATGCACTCGAGTACATACCATTGCAACAACATAATTGCATTCTCTTTCATCTCATTTTTATTGGGACTGTGTTCAGCTGTGAATAATTAAACCCTCAGTCCTGCAAAATGACTAAGAGTACCAAAGTTTGTGCTCCAAGTGTCTCTTCTGACACACTCTTTCTAAGGCAGCTAAATTAAATCAGTTTAGGTAGGAATTTAGGGTATCTTCATCCCTGAACTTTTGAGAAAATGTAGTAATTTGTCCCCTAAAAAATTTCAGCAATATTCTTCAAGCACAACAGATCAGCAATAAAGCTGTGTATGGCTACAGCCTATTTGGACACCAGAAGTTAGCTAAATCAGAGTTAAGAACCAAAAAGCTATTAAAAACAAATGAGTTTACCTCATAATATTGGAGGCATCTTCAGCATCTGGGTCAGCGCAGTATTTATTGGCAAGGATCAGGCAAGCATCTGCTGACTCTATCTGAGACACCAAAGAACAAGCAAACATAAATAGCAACACCTCTTTCCAGCTCTTCCTTCACCATAAAGTATTAGGGCATCCAACACTGCCATTATGAGTGTGAATGTCAGTTCTTAATACCGCTAATCAAAAATGTTACAAGGCTAACATGAGTTAATGTGAGTGATTATAACAGCTCTCATATACACACAGCAATTCCTTAAAACTTGCTTATGATGCTCAGACCAGGTCAGTAGTTCAATTATTGACTCTGACTTTGTATCAGCTGAGGCATGAAGGTGTTAATGGGCCTATCTTTTATAACCAGATACTGAAATTTAGATCCCTAAATCCATAGGAAGTTCCTGTTATATCAGTCCAGTGCTCCCACAAGTCCTGCAGCTTTATTTGGGAATTTAAGCACCTTCCTGTTAGAGACAGGAAGAAGCAAATGAACTGATGATTTAGAATCTGAGCACCAGTTTTAGAGAGCATGACGAGGAGAACTGATCTGTGCGCAGGACCTCTCTGTTCACACAACCCTCAGCTCTATTTAACTCAAAGCAGATGACAAAAGTATTTTTCGGTGTATACAACTAAATACCAACACAAAGAAGGGTGGAATACAGAACACAAAATACTAACACACAATTTTATGGTCATAATTAGAATGCTTTCTTCTGACGAACTGAAATAGCATATGTTGGGCTACAAAAGGTTACGCAATTCCTGCAGCCAAAATGGACAAAATACATGATTAGTACTCCAGAAAACATTAACATTGCACTAAAACACTCTTGGCTTAAGTAGTCAGTTTTTCATTCCATTTAAAAAAAAAAAAAAAAAAAAAAAAAAAAAAAAAAAAAAAAAAAAAAAAAAAAAAAAAAAAAAAAAAAAAAAAAAAAAAAAAAAAAAAAAAACAAGAAAAAGAAAGAAAGACAGAAGAAGAAACAAAAAAAGTTAATACTGTATCTGACAGCTTGCCATCTTTGTTTTTTTTCATTTAACCTTCTTGCTTGGCTTTAAGAGTACTAAACAATGTACCATGGAGGACTGTAGACAATAAACCAGTCTCATTTTAGCTACCAAAAAAACCCCTTAAATTGTAATTTTTCCCCCCAGGATTCTAGACAATAGAAAAAGGGTTTGACAGGAGAAAAATTATCTTCTAATCATTCTGATGAAGGTAAAACAATAGCATTTTAAGAAATTACTGTAAGACAATGTTCTATTATATTAAACATGAATGTAAAATAGAGTTTTGAACTAAACCTCAATGAAAAATTCACAAAGAGTTCAATGGAATGGCAATATGTCTTAAGTCACAGTGTTACCGTAGCTTTGAAGATCTACAGATAAAGTGAAAACAAAGTTCGTAAGTATAGATATAATCTATTAGGCAAGCTAATAGAGAAGGAAAAACAATCTTTTGGGGTTACATGAAGAAGACCTTTACTGTTTTTTTCCAAATAATGCAATGAGAACTTCAAGAAAAGTCAATTATCAGGAGAACAGAATAACAGAGCTGTACCTTCACTCTCGCCAGGTCATGGGGATTAAGGACTGAACCCTGATAAAATTCCACCTGAGTGAAGTGTCGTTTAAAAAGAGCTTCCAGCTCAAGGTTAGGGGAAATACTGCATTGGGAAGAGAAAGAAAACACAAGAACAAATGAGAAATCAGTTTCCATAATTGCCCCATTTCCTTAATTTATAAACCAACCCATTTATTTATTTTAGGTAATCAGACTCCCGCTGATGCTTTTCCTGTGGTGCAGAAACAGCGTGTGTACGTAAAATACAAATACTATACTGTTTTCACTTCCTTACCTCAGTCTACAGCACTTCTGGCCCACTTCACTGTGCTACTCGGCATGGTCATAATTTGACAGTTTCCCACAGATATGAATCCAGAAGAACTGGTGCAAACATTTGAAAACATCCTCACGCAGCATTCTCCACAGAAATAGTCTAGTAAGACAATCATCCTCTGCATGTCCCCACCATTTGCAAAACAGCCAATTGCATCAAATAAAAGAGCTCAACGCAAAATCACTAAAAGCAGGAAACGGAACCCTACAGGTGCCCTTTGGCCTGTATGAGCTACAATTAAAACAAACATAATTATGCTGTGACTTGGCCTCATTTCTTTTTGCCATAATAAAAAACAAATTAAATGCATCACAATCTATTATACAATGTGGTATCAACCTCATAAATACCTTTTCTGATGCCACTCAATAAAACACAAGGGATTTAACAGCTGCACAGTAAGTGCCTGAGGTATTTGTCATGCCAGATGCTAAATGTAATAAGAAAATAAAACAGATATTTGCAAATATTTGTCTGTGAAGGCACAGAAGAAAGCAGGCAGACACAAGTAGCCAGGTGCTAAACTCCCTTCATACACATGTGCAGTTTCCTGATTCCTATCACCACGCTTTCTCACTGTGTAAATCTGGATCTCCACTTTTCTCTTACAGTCAATTCTTGTTATTACTTCGAGAGGGGAAACAAGCAAACAAACAATGTAGTTACTTGAGGATATCATCCCTAGTTCAATTTGAAAGACTAAATAAAAAACTGCAAGTGCTTCTGATTCTTAATTTTCCAGCTTCTTTTGTTGAATCATCATAAATGATCCTTTAACTTTTTAATAATTTTCTTTAACAATAAGAAAAGTGCAGAACTTGATGCTAAACGCAAAAATATTACTCATTCATAGCTTGCAACACTTCTAGACAGATGCCATTCCAGAGCAGAAAAGACCTTTCATACTGTCTGTCTCTCTAGCGCCTGGCTATTTCTAGCAGCTGTTCCCATAGATATGTCTATTTGATGTTGTATTACATGTAATGCAGAGCCTGCAAGAAACAGCAATCACCTTAAGAAACCTTTCCAACCCCCACACTGGAAAAATGCAAGAGACTGTGCATGTAGGTATGTATATATGGGTGAAAGAGCAGCACTAATCATCAACATGATAAGAATTTCTTTTCTATCTTCACTATACCTGTAAAACAACATATCTCATTTACATTAAAACTTGACCTGCACCTACATTTTTCTTCTTATAAATATTTTGCAATATGAAATAAGCATTTTTTCCCTAGTAAAATCACAGGTGAAAATGTGTTATCAGATAGCCTAAGTACATATGACATACAGTATTTTTCATTAATTTTACTGATTTTACCAATTTTGGTAGTTTCACTAGAAATATTTGCCACTAAAGAAAATTCTAACATATATTTATTAGTATATACATATTTTTTATTTCAAAATTCCATTCCAACTTCAATTATGTGTTTAGCTATCTACCTCACAACTGACATAATTGAGTCTGAAGTCTGTCTGCTTGAAAAATCTATACTTAGCAACGAGTTATAAAAAATTGCAGAAAACAACTCCTTTTTTCAAAATAGATTGTTAACAAAAGTAACTGCAAACATTAATTTTATGGTTATTTGGAGCTTGAAAGATCCCGTCTTCCCAAAAAAAAAAAAAAAGATATGGCTTAATTTAATGAGTTTTAGTAACATGGTAAGACTAATTTTGAAAGATTACTCACTTATGCAGAAAGACGATTTCTACGTTGACATCATCCCTATCCTTGTGCAGGAAGTCCTTCAGGAAGTTGGACACACTTTCAAGTGTTATGTGACCACAGACAACTATGTGCCTATTACAGAAAAATTAGAGTTAATCTTGCAAAGAAGGTAAATCAAGCAAGAAAGAAAGCAGAGAAGGAAACAACAATATATTGTTCAAAAAAAAAAAAAGAGTATTAGTCTCTTCTTGATGTTTCTCTAGATCCTATTCCATGAAGTTAGAGAAGAAAAACATCAGTTCCAAAAGATGCTTTGCAATTGCAAATACGTACTCTCACCTGCAAAGACTACTGTTAACAAACCATTTGGCCAAGTTGCAATACACATTTAACAATAAGTGGTATCATTTATATATATGTTTATACACCATTTAACTAGTATCTTTCAAAGTCATACTTTATTTTACACATCTTTCTCCACATCTTTACCTCCTCTACTGATATTTACTTTTAAAATTTTTGGTTTATGACATAATGAGACAGCAAATCTCCCTGAAATGATTTGGTTTTTTTCTATGGTTGAAAGCAGACACTTATACCAATGAAGGCAGTGCAAAGCTTGCCAATTATAGGCCATAAGCAGTAAAAAAGAAATCTTTTTGCTACCATGACTCTTACAAGGATAGTACTCTACAATAAGAAATCATTATTTATTGCACCATTGCAACAGATTGCTTAGAAAATTAAAATTTGCGCAAACTGTGATGACACAAAGGTTTCTACTGCTCCATGTTTCCATTACTAGATGTATCTCACCATGTAAGATGAAAGCACAATATATACCTACATACACATTCTTGAATTCTACATCTTAATTTCTGAGAGGCTGAAGAAAAGGCCTAGCAAATTGCACTCTTCCTGACTTAAGGGATCTTTGCTCCTTTATTATTGTAAAGCAAAGTCCAAAAAATTTATGATTAGAATATCCTACATTGTCTCACAGCTTTCTTCATGGACTAAACTCAACCCCAGCTTTCATTACGGTCATAAGTTTAAGGCAGATGGTGATTTTGACATGCCTATTGCTAACACTTCCAATAACCCCATTGCTCATAGAAGTCAGGAAGAGGGACAAGGTGGCATAGACACAATTCCTGAACTAACAGAAAGTCAACTTCATTACAGTAATACAGTGTATGCACAAATGCTACTAACACACAATTTCACAAACTTATTTGGCACTTGAACTGCCAAATGTGAAGCAAAGTAATTCCAAGGGTAAGAAGTAGAACATCCAAGTCTCACCTACTTCAAAATTGTTCTGTGGAAAACTCAGTAACACAGAAACCTCACTGGCTTGAAACAGCAAATAATAGGTAGCAGCAACAATTACTTATGTAATGGGCTATAACAGGAGTCTGTTCTTGTTTCATAATTTGATGCTTGATGAAATGTGTGTGGAAAGTACATAGAACTCATTAGAAAAGGGATAATTTTACAGAACAAAGAATCAATCAGTAATATGCATCATGCAGTAAATAATATCACTATCATGTACTGTTACTTTTGCAGTGGTTCAGATGTTGACTAGAAAAGCAAAACACAACAAACTATTATAGCAGTCTAGCACACTTTATTATATGGTTCTACTATTATAACTTTTATAAATAGCATAGCACAGAGTTTTAAAGCTTTATTTAGAAATATGATAAACTCAAACTCTCCTTCTGCATGAGTTCTTAGTGACATCACCAGGACCCAGATATAATTTTAAAAATAGTAGCAGTCAAAAATTTCAACAGTTTCACTCTTTTTAACAGGGAAGGAATATACGTTTAGATGAGACACTGATTGTGCCATTTTGTATTTAACATAGGACTCAATATTATGAACTTCTATTGCTAAATTAACTATCCAGAGTGTCTCCTTTGGCTTCAGTAGGATTTTACTCATTTTGAACCTAAGTTTTTGGTGCATTGTGTAGAGCACAGAGATCTCAGACTGTAAAAACTTAAAAACACAAAAATCTCTGAGTTAAAGCTTTCCTGTTTTATAAGGTAGTAAGCACAATGTCACAAAGCAAGGTGTAAAATATATTAGCTCATCCTTTTTTTGGTGCAAGGGGTCCTTAAAAGGTTTCCTCTGGGATGGATCTTTGCAGCCTGGCAGAGTTTGCAGCAGCCTCTGTACTGGATAAAACCATGCCTACAGTGCCCGCCTCAGAAGTGCTCTGCTTCCCTAGAGGTGAATTGCCTGAGCTGCCAGCACTGTGTGTGCATGCGTTACTGCTCTCCCAGTTAGGTCAGCATAATAACCTTCAATATAGTACAGTAAAATTCGATTTCAAGCACTAAGATTCACTCCCCACCAAATGGATGAATCTCCATCTAACATATCAATGTAAATTGAAAACCTCAAGAAAGTTCAGATTCTGAAGAGATATTTAGAACCTTAGTAGTTTACTAGATCTAAATTCTGAACAGATTGTGTTTGTAACACTACATTACACTAACATATTGGGAAGTTCTAGCTGTCTAGTGGTATTCAGCACTTTTCCTGAATGTAAATCCATCAGAATCAAAAATCGCAAAGACTCAAGAAAATTATAAATAGCAGCTAAAAATATTCATTTGTATTCTTTATAGTGTCTGTATACATTTTCTAAGATGACTAATTTTAAATGATGAGTATTATTTTCTTCAAATGTTTTCATCTATTATGAATTAAGAAATTGAACTTTTCATTTGCATAGTTGATGTATTATTTTTAATAATAGAAATAATTTCTTGTTATAGGCAATTACTTCGAAGAGATCCTGTGCTGTTAGCTTTAGCAGGGTCTCTTCCTGAATGTTCTTGTGATACACTGCATTCCTACACAGAAAGTTTACATCCTGGCTGGGAGACTTCACTTCATATGGGTTCTTTTCTGTCATTAATTAGAGTCCACATTTTAAAAATATGGGTAAATTGAAGAGAAATACTACAAGCCAGATAAAGTGTGCAATCCAAATTATTCTATTGCTCAATAAATTTTCATAGGAGCATAAGGTTACAAGATAATTCAGGTTAGAAAAGACCTCCAAAGGTTATCTACTCCAAAAGCCTCCTGCTAAACGCAGATGCATTTAGTACAAAAGTTCAATCCTGTTATGATTCTTATTCAGTAGCATTCCATAGCAACCTGCTTCCATCAAAATAAAACATTTGGCTGTCAAATAGTCTTGCATTTGAGCATCAGGACTGATTCTTTTGGAAGTGTTAGAAGGCATCATGGTTTCATTTTAGCACTCTGATTCAGGGCTGGACATCATCTATTCTGCTCTTCTTTGCTATCCTTATATAGCGCAAAACAGTGTCCTAAGCAGTGACTGCAACAAAAACTGGTTTTCAAACAATATTCTCTGATGAGATATTTGCATTAATTTTTGGTTGAAAACTCCCACCAAAAAAAAAAAAATCTTCCTTTAATATAAATTATATTTTTGCTTAGAAGTAGAAGAAATTGAGAACAGATTTCCTACTTGCCCAGAGAGAGTTATTAGGTACATCATTTAAGAAAACTTAGAGAGCTTATATTGTTCCAATTTATCCTGTATATAATTCGAAGATTTATAACTTCCTCTGTTTGTTTCAATAACCATTCCCTTCCCATGTACCACCTACTTTTTTCCACGCACAGAGAGTTTAAATAAAGTCAACATTCTGGATATCTTTTGCTTTCAGCTAGAGCTGGTTGGTAGAAAAACACTGTATTAATAACTGTAGGTCAACAGAAATGTCTAACCTCTGTATTAAGCTTTTGTTTATGAAAAATCTCAAAAGTAATACAGTATTCAGTTAAATTATGATTTCTAAATTTTAAAAACAAAATTTAGAAATTCCCTTACAATACTGAAAACCACGATTCAGGAATTTAGACATTTTTATTGCTGGTAAGTATTCAGGAGGACTAAGGTTTCTGTTAAGTAACAGTTGCCATTGGTATTATGTATCAGAGGTGAAACTGGCTTAATATACCAATGGGAATCCATATGACATGATTGTGATGCTGCAAAAATAACCTTTTACAGACAATCAAAAGCTTATTAGGAGCCATATTCTATCAACCAGCAGAATCAAACTAATCCATTCTCTCCCATATATACTTATTATCAAAATTAATTATAGCTACCAAATATGAAAAATTAGTACAGTTCTATATAGTTGATTTCCATTGTGATTCTACACATTTGAAATTCCCTATAGTACCTAATTTTTTTTCCCCTCAAGTATTGACATGATACATTTGCTAAAAATACATTATCTTCTTATAAAGTAAACAAAAATGGTGATAAAAGGTCAAAGCTATCACAGATAAAAACAGTTTCAGGAAGAAAAAAAAATGAAATAAGCAAAAGCTAAAGCATGTAGAATTCTGACATGAGATAATTGAGAACATACACTTAATCCATGTAAATAGCACAGTAAATGAAAACAGATCCACTATGAAAAGGATTCTTCAAAAAGTATTTTTGCATGGTTCTTCCTTCAAAGGATGCAATACGAAAGGCAAATCTTTTGCCTGTTTATTTTTAAAGAAATTATATCCATTTCCTTGGAACAAGTATAAAGAACTTGAAGAAACTCACTCTAACTAGTCCGTCATAATAAATCAAACATATTAAATACAAAATTCTGTTCAGCATTCAGTTGAATACATGCTGTTCACTTGTAACTAAATGAAGTGTGGCACATATTGATCTAGATGTCTCTATAAAACTGTAATATTTATATCAAATTCATATGCTCAAATGTCTTTATGGTCTTTCTGCTTTGTATTCTGAACGTATCTTCATCTATCGACCATCTAAACTCTTTCTTTGCATACCAGCAGGCAGGCCGTTGTGGTTGAAGTAAACAGGTTCTTGTAGTCTAACTTATTTTCCTCAACAAAGGATGGGTCTTATTCACTTTTTCTCATTAAGAAAAGTCAATATTCTCAACAGAGACTGTACATACGGCCCTGTTGTTTATCTATTAGTAGTATGATTCTTTAAATAAACCAGTCTACAATATACTTCTAACTGCTTGTGTGTTTCATGTTAGGTAAAACATGACTCAAGATTGTATTAGTTCAGTTAAGAGAAAACTTTACGCATGTGCTTAGGTGTCTCTCTCTTATTTGGTTAAACATATGCCTTATTTTAATATAAACTCCCCTCTTAGATTAATACAGAAAAAGTAATAGGTGCTGTACAGTCACAATTTCATGGATTTCTCTTTTTTCAGAGAAGACTTGGAGCTAAAGATGTTCCTCCAAGGACCACTTATATTTAGCCAATGTGTATAGTGAGCCAGAACAATATGTTTTAATATTTTAACTATTAAAAAGCCTTGCCTATGTATTGCATATACAACAAATGCAAAGACTAAGAACCACTCATCTAGAACAGACACTTCTGGACAAAAAAAACCACATCAAGTTGGATTTTTAAAAATAACTCTAGCAGGTATGAAACTAAAAAGCACTATGCCCAAACTTGTCTTTTTGCATTAGTCATTCATGTCTGTGAAGACAGAGCACAAAATACTCTGAAAACAAGGCAAGATATTTTTCAAGAATTCAACTGCAAGCTATTTTCTCACTCTGATTCTCAAATCAAGCTCTATAAATCTTCTAGTACAAAGGAGACTAACAAATTTAACAAATTGTCTGTCAAGTGTGTAACATCCCAGCAACTTTATTTTAACATTTGTTCTCCTTCAGTTGTTCACAAGAAAGTAGATTTTCATTATTCTCTTTACTCCTGAAGGATTAAAAATTTCAAAAGTGTTGAAGTTACCAAGAAGCCAAAAGCACTGACTTTCAAATATGTATCAACATTAAATGTATAAAAGAATATGACTACACTGTGACTGGAGATGTGATCGCAGTATGTGAGACAAGTCTGAGGTACCTTTAATTTCTGTAAACTGGACCTGCTAGCTTCAGTTGCCAACTACTCAGGAACTAGAGTGAACACATGAAGTCTGTACAGAAGCTGCTGTGATTAATTCAGACAGAAACTATCTGCTCTTTCCAATAGGTTCCACGCTCTTTGGAATCTCTCTTGTATCGTGAGTAAAGAAAAAGGAATTAGTACCAGAAAATACTCAAAGATCTAAATTCAGTGTATGGTATACAGTACAGATCAGTGGAACAGCACTGGATTATACATCAGATTAACATAAATGGGAAATCATTAATGTCAGGCATTTGAAAGTTACCTCTGATGCAGATATTAATTTACTTTGTAACCCATATAAGTATGTAAAATTAAGAATCAAGAGGGAATAATTTTGAGTTCTTTTAAACATAAAATTTATAATGTGTGACAAACATACAGTCACACACAAGACTAATTAGTTGTGAGTAATAACAGCTACAAAATTGCAACAAGCACACTCACACAAATCTAGGTTTCAGTCTTACTCAGTGAACATCTGTGGTGTGTCACTGGCAACCTTTAAATACTAGAAACTGCTTCTGAAGCGTACAGAAATAGTACAAAAGAATTCACTTACACCAGGCCTCAAATATTTTATGCCCACCTAAGTGAGATTTCTACTGCAGAATAGGCTGCTAGAGTGCATTTCAGATACCTTAATCCTGGATAAACGGCACACTCTTTTGTTGAAATTGCATATTAGAGCTTGCATCTAAGCCTGTTTGCTATAGCATGCTATCATAAGTAGTTCACTGTGAGCTGCTTTTCTAATTTCAACTTCCTTGCTCAATTACAGCTAAATTAGTCTATCTTATATTTTTATGATCTAAGGAATTGTGCAACACTTGTCAATAAAGCAAGTTAAGAAATAAAAGTTAATATTCTTCGCTTGATGCATAACTCTGAAACTGCAATAAAAAGAAGAAAGCACAATGATTTGTTTCTTCCAGGGTCTGGATTAGCTAAGAGGCTTCCACTGTAGCTCAGAGTAAAGGACGAATATTCATCCTTTCATTCAGTCTTGATGCTAATATTATCTAAAGTATTTCTACTTTCATAAAATAGTACCAAAATATTTGGACAACACAGCTGTATCACCATAAGAAATAAGTGAATAATTTAGCATAAATAGAAGTAAAAACTGTTAAATGCTATGGTATGCACAAGGAGTCCATACTAGAAAGCTCACAGTAAAATGCAGGAGTAAACTACACCTCCAGTATTAGCATCTCAGTTGCAAACAGACCTTAATCTACTGTTCTAATCCCTCCAGACCCTGGGCTTCTTTCTTGTAATATTTTGTGCAGCAGATATCACACACACAAGATATTCTGTTACTACTTTTGAAATAAATAAAAAATATTTTCCTTTAAATAAATTGCTGTTACAATCATAACTTATTTTCAAATTTCCTTATGCATATTTTTTTTTAATGCTCAATGGGTCCAAAAATAACTAAATCCTTTGCAAGCAATGCAGGAGTTAGAAAAGCCTTTAAGATTTTTGAGCATTTCATTCATGACCAGAGCTAGTGCATTTCTTTCCATAGAAATCATCCCAACACGTCATGACTAATTTTCTGCAACAGGATCTGAGTGAAAGCAAAAAGTCAATATCCACTGAAACTTGCTGATCAATTCACCACTTCTGCCATCTCACATTGCACTCCCTGGAATGTCCACATTTAAAGTCATGGCCCATTTATTTTGTAGAATATGGTATATCAGCAGATTTATAAACCAAATTCTATCTTTCTTGAGTCAAAATTTGGACAGCAACAACTGCTATTTTGATGTCAAATCCAAAAGTTTTTTTTTTAAGTTTAGGCAGAAAGAAGGAAAAGTTGAAATTTTTACAATGTTAACTAGAAATATAAAATTAATGCTGTTATTGTAGGAGTGGAACGTGCTTTGAGACCTAGAACAGATATTTTTTAAAAATCATAATATTATTACACGTTACTTTCCACACTTCATATTGTTATATGTTGCTTCCCATACTTCCTTCCTTGCTTTCATAAGAATGGATATAACTTAAATAAGCATGCAAAAATGAAAAAAAAAAACCAAACCAAACAGGTTGTCCTATTAGTTTTATCTGTCAGTCTATTTAAGACTCATCAGATTTTCTTTATCACTAAGTGAGACTTCATTTAAAACAGTGGGATTAGAAGAATGGCTAGCAGATGGGAAATAGACACACCTCTGGGGATCATAATGCAATCCATGTCACATTCTCTTATTACATTCTCATCCCACTGGAAAATAATATCTTACATATTCTATCAAATTATTTAATATAATAATCTAATGTCACTTTCTTTGGAGCTATGCCTCTCATTACTGCAGCAAATGGACCTTTGCCAAAGTATTTGGATAAGCCTTAATTTTTTTTTTCCTAATTTTTAATCAAATTCAAATGTCTAATGAGTCCAAGATGGCCTGTCAACTTAAATTATCTGTTTGTCTTTCTGTTTACCATATCTATCTGTCTACAGTTTTTATTTTTCTCTGTGAAGTTTAGTTACTGAATCCCATGTTTCCTTCTGGAAGGAATCTCTAACAGATGATTCTTCCTGTTGATATGTTGATGATTTGCTAATTTATGGCTTGTAAATTTAAGAAATCTGAAGAAATCTCTGCAAAGCAGAGCAGATCATGAGAGAAGAGAAGAGAAACAAGAGATTTTAATAGCTTATACAGTAAAGAACTGTGATTTCATTAAAATACAATTTTTAATCTTTTATATTAACTCTAGTAATGCCTCTGGACCAATTTTTAAAAGTATTTTCAAAATTTAACAAGGTTTAGCATAACTACTTACTATTGAGACAAGATAAGCAGTTTATATATACACATAAATGTATATAAAATAATAATAATTCCTCTCTCTGCCAATATGTGTTCACATGAAACTGTGTTCTGCTTGCTGACCTCATAAATTGTTTCCACGGATTTGATAGCAGTTTTACATCGAAAAGGCAAAAAGAATTTGATCTGTGGAACTGAAAGTTAATAATTCAATGTAAAGACTGAAAAAAGTCATAAGTTATCCAATCTCTCTTTCAGTTCATCAATTTACAAATGTTCCTTCCGTGTGCTTTCTGGAGCTCTGTGCAGGCTGACTTAGAACAAGCTAATGTCTTTAACTGGAAAATATTTCACAGAATTAAAATCCAGTCTGATCATGTGAACACATGAATGAAGAAATGAAACAACTGAGTAAGAACATTCTTGATTCTCAAGTAAATTAGTTAACTGCAGAATAATATTTTTTTTTTTGGCTTAAGAAAAGTAACGCAGATGATCTTGTAAGTCCTGTTTTGGCTAGGACTGAATGTGTAATTTCCAAATATCACAAAAAGCGTGCAACAGCAGAATTCTACTTATCCAAACCCAAGGATTTCTTGAAGAAAACTCTTGCCTCATAAGACTTAAAACATGAACTTTATAGCTAAGAGGTTAGTTGGAGCACTTAAAAAAATTATCCAAAGCCAAAGTGATCGCTACTTATTCCAGTCTTCCAGATGTATGCAGGCATGAACTAACCTGTAGGCTTATTCCTAAATTCTCAAACCAATAGTCTGTCAGCTATGGTGATACAGTAGCAGATACCCTTTCATCCTTCTGTAGTACTTCACTTTAAAATGATCCCTTGAATATTAACTCATGAACTCTACAGAAAGTCAAATCAAAAGCCTTAAAAACAAAAGAGCTAAACGTAGATAGAGTGTAAGGAACCAGCTTGCTATTCTCAAAATTATTAAGACAAGTGTCTAAGAGGAAATATCATTAATACTCAAGCTATATACCATTTCAGTTGTAACTGATGAAAAAAAGTCAAACAAAAAAGCATAAAACTTCCCCTGCTTATATATATATATAAAATTATGTATTATTTTCTAAACTGAAGTCTAATCTATAGACTTTTTATAATAGTGCAATACGGTCAGATTTTTTTCCTTTCCCACCCAACTACATGCTACATCTAGCTTTTATCTTCAGTATTTGAATCCAATATTTTGTCATTACAAACTTCATCTTTTCATAATGATACTAGTTTGTCACCAATTTACTTTATGAAATTACCTGAATATAACTTCTCTCAAGTATATGCTTTCATTAGTTATTTCTTAGAGATCTAGTAAGTTTTGCAATGTTTTAACGAGATATGTCCTATATAATATTGTAGATGTTTTTCAGTGTGACAACATAATGCTTGGTGACGAGGCAATTAATAAGAGTTAACCTTCATTATAAATTTGTCTACTTTGCATTTTAAAAGTATTCCTCTTATTCAGAAAGCATAAACTCAATTAAATCTCATTCAGTCAGGTCTAATCTATTAATAATAAAAATATGCCATCTGTTCTACAGAAAAAGTTAGTTACCTGCTTCTCCAGAAATCAGCAGAATATGGGCTGACATGTAAAGAATATTACATGCAATACCTGCTTTACAAAAAGTATTTCCCAAAAACATAAGATTATGCACTACAGAATTTATCCAGAGAAATTCACAGGAAGGAGAAACAGTAGTGACTGAATTGATCATGTGAAAGAAAAGAAAAACTATGTTATCCTAAGATACCTCCTAGCATTATTAGAAAATAATTTTTTTTTTTACAATTCTGATTGCTTCTCATGCCTGAATTTTACTTCCCAGTTACATTTTAGTTATATACATATGTATATATTTAATATCAACTATTTTCTGTCTTGTAACTAGTCTGGTTTTCTCTGTATCACTTGTATTCAGTGGTGACTACAGCAAGAAGCAGCTGTTTGTTCTGAGTATAGCTAAACTAAAAAGGCTAGTTTTTCTTCTATACTGACCATCTGATTCTGGTGTATCAGGGCACATAGTAAAAACATTACAGTGTTTTCTCATGAGCTGGTCTGTAGACAGTAGCAAAACAGCTGTTTAGCAGTAATCTCCTTACCTATAGAGCAGATCTCATTGCTTACAAGTCTGAAATTCAAGACAAGGATTGATAACTTTTTTGTTAACTACTTAATTTTTTTTGGCAGTAGGTTGCAATTGTGCCAAAGTCACTACCCTACTTATCATTAAATGTGTATGTTTGGTCACAGTCACATTTTGTATAGATACATTGGTATGCATTTTGGTATAGATGCAACAGCGAGCACTGTTTTTTAACAGATGAAACTTCAGTCAAAGACTAAAACAAAATTCCTGCTTTGTGTTCTATGAGACCTTAGAAGTCTTATCACAAGAACATATTACGAAGCAGAGATGATAAATTAAATTGAAAACTCTCCATGGACTTTTGTAACAAAACTACTTGGCATCTAGTAAATTTAACCAGTGGTAATTGCATATTACCTACAAACTACTTCTCTTTCCAAACTCTATATGTATGCACCTCATCTAAGAAAGAAGTAAGCTTCCTTATTGCACAAAGTGATTCCTATATAGCTTATGAGTCCTTTGGGGACTTTATTGGCTGAAAAGCAAAATGAAACACGAGATCCAACTCGCTGATGCATTGGTTGTTTCTCTTCTTTAGCAAGTGGAGTTTGTAGAAATAATTTTTATGTATAAATTCTAACTTAGTACTAAATTGATGTAGTGCAATCTTCACAACATGCATAATCATAACTTAATTTTAACTTCCCACCTAGATGTTTAATAATCACATAGAGGTATGTTATTCTACAGACATAGTTCATGAGTCAACATGTATAAACATATATATAAACGCTACAAAGCACATTCCATGTATTTATCTATTTTGGAGAAAGTTTAAAAGTACACACATCTGCTATTTAAAGAGCTGAAACGACATCTTTCAACAAAATTTAGCTGCTTTCATTTTGAACATGTATTTAATTTTATCTGGAAACTTTCTGACATTATGAACAGAACCACCGTAGTTTCTCAGTATGTTTGCTGCCAGAATCCATGCTTGGTTGCTCAACTAAAGACCTTATATTGCTAATTACTACCACATGCCCACATCCTAAGCAAAGGAAAACTTATTGGTTCTGACAATCCATTCTCTCAACACTGAATTCAAAATGAAAACTTAAATTTTGGCCAAACATAACATTTCATCAATCTTGTTCTACTGACTGCAAAAGCAATATCAAATAAGGGGTGCTAATGGCTTTTTACTGTGCAGTTCCCAAGCTTAGATCCTGTAATGAAAGGCCCACATGAGCAATGGACATCTTTAAACTACTTAGTCATTAATAATTGAACCAGAAAACAATGCATAAAGTAAATCGAACAGTTTGTAGGCTGATAATAGAGCTGAGTTTCAAACGACAAGTTATATGGGCAGTAGAGAACAGCAGGGAAAGCACTGACAACAAAGTGAGCTAAAACCAGACAGATAGTGCATATAAATAAAGAGAAAAAGAAAAAGTGAAAAAAATAAAATTAAGCAGGCCCCAAAGCTAGCATAAGCCTGTAATCTGGAGTTGAACTTTTCAGGATGTGGGGTTCTGACTGAAAATCAGGTCCAAGTTTAGAGACATCTGAGCAATGCTGGGTACTAGTGACAATGTAGAAGGGGAGAGACTAAAACTGTATGTAAAACAGTTTTTAACCATATTCCCCTCTGCTATAACTCCTCTGGAGCCTCACAAAGGCATAAGTTCTGCATTTGAAAAACTTCACTGTGAGAAACCAAGTTTGAATACAAATGTGAAATTCAGTAGGTCTCTGTCACAAAAAAACATTTTGGGAAATTAATGGTACCACCCTATCTCAGAAATAAATTAAGGTATTTGTTTAATTGCAATAAGTGAATTATGATGAAAGTTTCCAACATTAGTGTTTACAGTAAAAAAGCCCCAAACTTTAGACATTTGAGGGTATGTCAAAAAATGAAAGTACTGAAATTTTCAATTGTGTCATCCAATTGCTTGAGTATTATTGAACATACAATAGTACAAGCTATAACTAAAGAAAAAACTTGGATTTATCTACTCATTGATGTAAAACAGTACTCTACAATTAGCTCTGTGGGACATTTACAGTCTTTCTGCTCCACAGAGAGGAGAAACAACTTGATAAAACCACATTTATTAAATGATGCATGAATGATGATTTGAAAGGAATAAACATATCTTAAAGTAAGGAGAGGCACAATTAATTAGATGCATTGCTTGCAGTACCTTCTTTATGGTCTACGGAAAGGATTTTATATAACTAGTCTTTTAGGGCAAATATTTCTCTACCAATGAATGCCACAATGATATGCAATGAAACAAAAGATGGCAACACTAAAGGTTATATAGAGGAGAAGCTACTATATCGCCAAGCACATCTGGTACATTAAAGGCTATATCCCAGCAGGTCTAGATGCTGAGAACACCAGAAAGAGCTGGTTTTAACTTGGTCAAGAAAACAAGCAGGCTTTCAATAGAAATGTAATGAGCTAATGTGGCCCACTAAAACTTAACTTTTGCTACCAGGTAAAGATAGTATTTTTTAAGGGTTTGGGTTTTTTCCCATACTATATGGATACTAACTGCTACGGCTACTACTTGCTCTTCTTAGGATAGATTTTATATGGTGCGTGGAAGATAATCACTTTAAATCCCTTGTCATAGATCATAAAATCATTACTGTTGGCAATATTCATATGAAGTCAAAAGGAGCTGCATGAGATATGAATCTGCTGTTTGAACAATGACAAACAGCACTACCAGACTTCTGACATAGTCAGTCTAATGGAATAACCCAATCAACACAAATCTCACATTTTGCACTCCAGTAAACGCAACTTTTCTAAAGAACTGAGTTGTTTGAAAATCATGTGAATTATCATTGTCACTTAGTTAAGAGGTGACCACATGATAATCTGATGCCCAAAACTGTGAAGGGACAAGTCAGCCTTGTTCCAGAAGCTAACTGCATATGCAATAGCAGCATTTTTTTTACAAGATATATCAGTGTAGTCTCAGTGGTATCCAGGTTCTCTTGAAGTTGGGACAAAATGTTGTGACTTGTACCATAGCATAGCCCAGGTCTCTAATTATAGTGTGACAACTCACCAGTGGTAACATCTGATGTCAAGGAACACAGCCTTATAAGCTGTGAGTCAGCTATTACCACCTTCAGGGGCTCTTTAAAGTCACACAACCACACCTGGTCTTTTTTGACTTACTTTCTGCCTCGGGTTGAGTTAAAAGTCCCGCCGTATTTCTTCCGATTAAGGATGAGAGCAGCAATTTCTGGCACGTAGCGAGCAAACATTGCCTACATGCATGAAACAAAAACACAAAAAAAAAAGAAAATGGCATGCAGAGAGTGTTCTACTGCAGCAGAGGCAGCAGAGCCTCCTGGGATACTTACTTTCTTCCACTAACCGCACTATAGGAACCACCATATTTCTTGCGGTTTCCTATTAACTCTATGATTTCAGGGACGTAGCTGGCAAACATGGCCTAAGAAGAAGATAGGAGACAGAAGAAAAGACTAAAAAGAGAGGCCAAAGAAAGGGGGATGATGAATATTTTCAGAAGATATATATCTTTAAGATCTGAAAATCCAAAAGAATTAGATCTATGAAGTTGTTTAAAAAGAAAATTTAAAAAATGTAAAAGTTCTTATCAAACAAAACAAGAGAGGTCAATGTAAAAGTTGGTCTTGGAGAAGGTGCACATCTTATAAATTAAGAAAACCATCAAAAGAGGAAAAATAGGCGCACAAAACAAAACAAGAACAAAATTAATTCAAACTGATATCTAATAATAAAATAAAGTTATGTTTAATTCTTCCTGAAGAAGGACAGGGAAAAAACCTATCCAAGCTCCACTTCAAAAACCAAAACCAAGTGTTATTACTGTTACATTTCTATTTTAAAAGACAGACTTTTTTTTCCCCCATTATTACGATTCAAAAGACTACAAAAACAAGATGTAATCAGGGGTTACTCCCCCTGCCAAGAAACAAAAAGGTCACCTCCCCGCCCCCAAAAAAAACTTTTCCAAAAGTTTCTGTTTTTAAAAGGATTGGAATAACATATGATAGAAAAAAAGGGGTTGAGGAGAAAATAAAAATTATTCTGCCATGTTTTGTCCAACAAACATTTTCCTTGTGGCTGGATACTTCGAAGAGCTGCTGCCAGTTGACATAGTCTTTGTCTTCATATGTCAATAAACATAGATGGGAATGCATATTTATGCTCATATATATACACTCATATATATGTATCTGTGTGTGTCTCATATATAGCATTCATAACATTAATCATATACATATCACCTCTTTAAGATGTATGTATATTTGAAATCAATATATGAGAGTAAGGTAACAATACACACATGTATGTATGTGCACAATATATGTTGTGAGTCATCCATAAAGCACTTACCTTGCACAGCATAAATATTAAAATAAACCCTGCTGGTTTCATAGAATCATGGAACCATAGAAAGGTTAGGGTTGGAAGGGACCATTAAAGGTCATCTAGTTCCAACCCCCCTGCAAGGAGCAGGGATATCTCCAACCAGATCAGGTTGCTCAGAGTCCCATCCAACCTGGCCTTGAATGTTTTCAGGGATGGGGCATCCACCACCTCTCTGGGCAACCTGTTCCAGTGTCTCACCACCCTCATTGTAAAAAATTTTTTCCTTATGTCTAATCTAAATCTACTTCCTTCTACTTTAAAACCATTACCCCTCATCCTATCACAACAGGCCCTACTGAAGAGTTTCTCCCTATCTTTCCTGTAGTTCCCCTTTAGGGACTGGAAGGCCACTCTAAGGTCTCATCTTCTCCAGGCTGAACAGCCCCAACTCTCTCAGCCTGTTCTCACAGGAGAGGTGCTCCTGCCCTCTGATCATCTTCGTGGCCCTCTTCTGGACTCGCTCCAACAGCTCCATGTCCTTCTTACGCTGGGGGCTCCAGAGCTGGACACAGTACTCCAGGTGGGGTCTTACGAGAGCAGAACAGAGGAGGAGAATCACCTCCCCCAACCTCTCTTGATGCAGCCCAGGATGCGGTTGGCTTTCTGGCAGCACATTGGCAGCTCAGAGAATAACATTGCCGGTTTAGAAAACAACATTGCAACAGGTCCTATAATATTACTAACACTGATAAATAATAGAAAAGTTTACATAACACAATTAGTAACTTTGGTACTATATACATATAGGACAAAGAATACAAGAATTTGTTGATATAAAAGGATACTGGTTATGGTCATGTGATAAACTGTGAGTTAAAATTGTGCTAGATGAAATGAAAGGATGTTTGATATTAAAGAGAATGTGGTTTGCTATCATCTGGATCAGGCAAGCTGCTCTTTAAGGCAGTCCAAAGCCACAGTGTTTGTTGGAATTCTGGGAAGGAACACAGAAGGGTGGGTAGGACTTCTGAAACCGCAAAGTGCCTTGAAGTATCAATAGCAGTCTCAAAAAAATGCACTACAGTCAGTTACTAAAAAGTAAAGGACTACAAATAACATTACAAGCTCAAGTGTTAAGGCACTTCATGTATTCACATGCATTACTCATTTTAATGGATTAGAAAAATTCTGACTCTACTAAACTGGACTAATTTTACAAGCTCTGACAAAATAGTAATCTATAGAAAAAAATGGGATGTATTACAGGTATTTAAAAGTTTTGTAATTAATTTTAATTCACTAAATAAGATATTATTATTTCCTAAATTACAGCATTGAGATATACAGGATCAAATATTAAGGTAGCTGTAATAATAATTAAAAAAAAAAAGAGTTTTTACCAATCCCCCAAGGATGAAGAATACCATGAAAAGGCGACCAAGGGTTGTTTTTGCATAAACATCACCATAGCCAACAGTGGACATTGTCACCATGAGTAAATAAACACATTCCCAATATGTTAGTGGTTGATTATTTTGGAAATTTTCCCATGGATCCCCTGAGTTCTCCACCTAAAATGCAAAAGAAAACATACAATGAATTGTGTTCACAATTGTGAACAATTGTGTGAGTTGTACCATAAATTAACTCTACTGATGTATGTGCATGCACATGTGCCTACTTTATATATATACACACACGAAAAATCTGGCATATAATACAAATTCTGGGTCCTTTCCTGTGATTTATTTTGAAGATATACAGAACCTAACCCCGTCCCAGTTACAGCATTACAGCTCTTTTGGCAATATACATAGCCTTGCCACTCATACTATTTATGCAAAATACCTTTTCCATTCATCACGAAATAATATAACTTATTAATGCAACTAAGTAAGTTCATTTTACAGTAATTTGTTCAGAATTTTTTCAGTGAGAATCTTACTCGTAATGCAATTATACTTCTTAATGTCTTTATTTTAAAGCATTACGTAGCTATTAAAGACATTAGTGACATGCTAAGTTTAGTGATACACTATTACTTTTCCAATAAACTAGTGTAAGTGATGAAGTTATACATTTATCTGTAGGAAAGGAGTACACCCTCTAAAATTTGTTCCACAGTAAAAAGTTTGAAGTTTGAGGATTCCTACAGTAGAACAGAGAAACTTATGCTGAAAATAAAAAAAAAACAACACCCCACACCAAAATCCAAGCCCTAGAAATCGTCTACCTAGCTCCCCCTTGCTCCTGATGTAATTTTAAAAGGTTTTTTTTCTTGGTTCAAAACCAGAAAAAGAATATGTTTCTACAATAAAAATGCAATATTTGCTCAGAGGAGTGTAAAAATGTGGTCATCCAAGAATGACAAGCCTATCATAAACAAAAATATCGAAAATTTTGGTGCACCTTTATAAGTGAAAATTAAATTACTATCTGGTATAATAAGAAGATAAACATTATGAATTTAATCTTACATAGCTGGATGCAGGTCAAGGTAATTCAAGTTAAGTAAATTAAATTGCTCTGGACTAACATCAATACAATTAAATTATAACATTAATCCAAAGCCATTCCTGAATAACTTATTACTACTAGCAGCTTAAATTTTTTCTAAGTTGATCATAAAATGTACTTAAAGGACAAACACTTAACCATGAATGCAAATGTACTTCTGTACTACCTTACATTTTTTCAAGTATTGCTGTGCAGAATAAAAATCTATTGCAAAAATCTATGTTATCTGTGACTGAAAGCTACACAAAAAAAAATAAATTGAAATTTAAAATCAAAAGAGAAATAAATAATTTCTAAAAAATTGCTACCCGGAATGTTAGCAATCCCATTACTTCTCGTGGAAATACAGAACTGCTTTCTTCTGGCACAACCATTGATTTCCCAGGACCTCGGTATCATTTCAGCTCTCCCAACCCCTTCCAGGAAGCACTCCGGGCAGTTATTTAGGAAACATTGCCACCTACTGGTACATTCCAATCATTCAAGAAATTGCATCAGTCCAAGTCTTGTATTTTATTGCTGAGGTTAATGATGTATTACTTACTATTCATAATTAATTTTGAGTAGAAGCCTAAAATTTGGGAAGCTATGATGTCTTTTTTACTGTACTCTACAGATGTGTTAAAGGATTATCTACAGCAAGGCAATTTCAGGTAATAAAGTAGCTCTGAGAACAGATGATCCATGAGAAAAAGTCAATGAACTATTTTCAAATATACTTACCAAGTGTATGAACCCAGCTGCTGTCAGCCACGTGCTGATAAATATAGAGCACAGATTCACCAGCTTGATGGAATTACTGAAAATAAACAAAACCCAACAACAAATAGGAACTTAGATTGGAATTTATCACACATTTTTAATATGTATCTGTACACAATTGCATACTTTAAACTGAAAGAGTCTGGTGATGATTTCTGAAGAGAAGTAGGCTTAATCAAAAGCCTATGCAAAATACGTACTATTTTGTCTTTGCAGAGTTCACATTTGCATAATTTAGCTTGAAAGAAAAATGGCAATGCATTTGAGAGCAGAAAGACAAATGGAAGTCTTAGCTGCATCTGTACTCAAAACAAACAGAAATAAATAATGTTTTTTTCACAAATAATTTGGTTGCCTCTCAGTACACTCACCTTCTCGTTTTTCATCGCTATACACCTCAGCAATTATTTACATGTAAATATTCTGTTATCCTGGAATACATCCATGAAGGTCCAATGAATTAAACTGAGCCATGCCACTAACATTAGCTTCTGAACATTTACACAAACAATTGACTGATTATTAAAAATTATTTATTTTTTCATATGCTTCTTGTATATTCATTGTGCTTTTGACCCCAGACTTGTGGAGGCTTTAAAAAGAGGACGTTTTTGTGGCATACTCACCACATGTTAACACTTGCATACATAACCACAGAGCAAGACTATTTTCCTACAGTTATAGCAAACAATTAATGAACTATTGCATCCAATCTGTAAATGCCATGTTGGTTTTGTGAAAAAAAAAAAAAAAAAAAGACTCCCAAATTAAATAACTTAGGTATTCTACAATTTCTGTGTAAAGTCGTAAGTAATTTTCACACTATTCTGCTCGCATGAACTCCTGTGGACTTCTTTGTGGAAATTCATACAGAGA
>JAAGAY010137502.1:0-17867 GCA_011801015.1 Ardeotis arabs
GCCCCATCCCTGGAAACATTCAAGGCCAGGTTGGATGAGGCTCTGAGCAACCTGATCTAGTTGGAGATGTCCCTGCTCCTTGCAGGGGGGTTGGACTAGATGACCTTTAAAGGTCCCTTCCAACCCTAAGGCCCCATCTTTCTTGTAGGCCCCCTTGAGATACTGGAAGGCTGCTATAAGGTCTCCCTCCTCTTCTCCAGGCTATAAGGAGCCTCCTCTTCTCTAAGCTGAAGAGCCCCAACTCTCTCAGCCTGTCCTCACAGGAGAGATGCTCCAGCCCTCTTATCATCTTCGTGGCCCTCCTCTGGACCCTCTCCAACTGGTCCATGCTGCGACTGTCCTTTCACATATGTATGCCAATCAGTCTCCATGTCCCATTTTTTTTTACTGGAGCTTCAAATTTACATACTTTCAAAAAAACCCCCAACCCTTTAAAGAAATAATAGTAATAAAAAAATCAACACTACAGAAGTCAGAGCAGCTTCATGAACAGTTTGTATTAACAGCCGCTGTAAAGCCAGAGGGAACACAAGCCTACATAAAAATAATATTTAAGATTCTCACAAGAGACTAGCAGATTTGCAGAAATACAGAATGATATTCAGAAAGAAGCCAGTGCTTGGACTTGTCTATTCAAGTGTGTCCTTCAGTAGGAAAGGCTGGTCGTAATGCAACGCCTCGATGCTATCAGGCTCAATCAGCTCTTTCTTACAGAGGCAGATGCTAAAGCTTATTGATCACAGCCTCCAGCATACCACAAGCTCTAACCAGAAACCTAATTTTCTCCAATAAAAGGATGATTTGTTCAGATTTAAAAATTGCAAATATTAGGAAGACTACTGAAAAGAAATTTCAACTAAGATATCATTAAAATATCATGTTTAGATCCCTTGGACCCTGTCTGCAAGTGCTGCCCTGGAGAGGAATAGAGACAAATTTTGAACTCACAGTAAAGATCTTTACAAAGTTCTAGCCCTCACATTGCTCAAACGTTTTTTAAATGGAAATTAATTTTATTCAAGATGAATGCACGTGTCTTTGTGACCTAAAGAAAACAGGAACAGGTCTGTGCAAAAGCACTTTGCTTGGCCACTGCAGTTGGGGGATAATGCTGACCTGAAAGTAAGTAAAGATGTTTGATGCACTGATAAATCCCCAGCAACTGGAGCAAATCAACAGAACTATGCTGCAAACAGACACAAAAAAAATCCTAAAAAATGCTTTAAATCTAAGAGAGATTGTTGTAATGAAACATGCACATAGTTTCATAAGACTATGGAAGGCATGAATATGCTTCATAATCAAGAACTTGAAGCAAAATTACCAAGTCCAAGGGCTAACAAGTAACCCTGAAGAGAACATTCTCAATCCCCTGAATCAGAATAGGTCAACTCCAGTGAAGGTGGCTAAAATTTTCAAGTAATATTACCTCTTTTTTTTTTTTCTTTTTTGAGGCGATGAGTCCTTTACAAAGTCCTTTATTAGATCTAACCTCATGTGGCTTCCCTTCGATTTTTTAATTTGAGCTGACAATTATGATTGTAAAGCATATATTGAATTTTTAAGCCACACTGAAGCAAACAGCAACATCTGCTTTGTTTTCAGTGTTCATTTAAAACTTATTCAGAACAACAGAAGTTTTAAATGCTCCTTCATCATTAGCTGACATTCTGTATTTAAATACTTCTACCAGCTCTCCTTTTATTTAGGGAAAGTAACATACTAAAGAACAAAGAAATCATCTCTTAGTCCTCTAATGAGGGCAAAATCATCCAAACAATGGTATCACAGAAATGATATCAGCTGTTTAAAAATCAACAAAATACAACCCAGCCACCAGTGTGCTACTACTACAGTACAGTCCTAAAAATCCCCATCTCCATCCAATTCAAAATTAAGGGTTGTTCAAGGATTCAGTCACCTGCTTAAAAAAATTAAAACCAAAAGTGCAGAGAAGAAACCAGCACCACATAATTAGGAACACAGTGAGTGAATTGACTGCTATGTATCTGCAATATTGATGGATTCGGGCATGTGCCATGCATATATAGCTCTGCTTTTAAGATGCAAGATTCACTTTGCTCTCATGTCTTCCTCCAAAGTTCTGTGCAAGTTGTAAAATGAGTTTGCACGATGCTGAGATTCAATTCTGTCTGGTTTTATTGGAGTATATTAGAAACAGTATGAAGAAAGAGAACAGAATACACCTTGCTTAGCAAGTTAGCATACATATACATACATATATACATGTACATACATATATCTGTATATATATACACAAGTATATATATGTACATGTTCCTACACACATATACACATGTGTCATATATATATATATATGTGATGTTCAGCGTTCCCTAGAGCAAGAGATTTAGCCAACATATTGTGGACCGACCTTCAGAGCACCTACAGTTGAAACAGGAAGGCTGGGAGAGCCACCAACACTCCAGTGAAAACCTTGTACACATTTTGAGCAGCTCTGCACTCCCCACACTATCCCACAGCTTGTTCTACTACCACGCAGCTACACAGAAGTCAGCAGTAAACCAGCCAGGAAACCAATCTCAGGCAAAAACAGCCCAGCAAGAGCTACAAATCCATTTTAAAATTAGAGCTTCACTTCCCAGTCTAGTTCCCTATACAGCTACAGAAACAGATGGTAAAATGAAGGAGTTTGATTTGGGGGTGGAGGGGAAGCAGCCAAAACTTGCACTGGAACATCTGTCCAAAGTGCAGCTCTCAGGACTGAAGAAAGGAGGGTTGAAAAAAAATTTTTTTTTTTTTGAGTCTTAAGAGACTAGTAGGATCTATGCACACTGTATTCATAGGATGTAGCTTTGTTAGATAAACCCTTAATTTGTCAGAGCCCAGCAGCTTAGGACTGCAATCTGGGAAGCCCCTTTCCCACCAACAGGCTGAGCATCCCAGGGCACCTACCTGAGGGATGCCATCCCACACAAGTCAAGGCAGACACATCTCCCAGCATCTGCCTTTTCAGCATCCTCACAGACTTTTATGTTTCAGTCCTTAAAAAAAGGAGAGTAGAGGTGTAATTGCTCAGGTTTGCAGGTTACTACATGTTCTTGGGGAAAAAAAAGCCATGGAGGTACAAAGGCACACGATGGGAGACCCATTCTCAACGTACAGGACTGCACAAAAACTAACAGGAGGGATCTCTCATATTCCACCCCGCTTGCATTTATTTTTATTATATTTAAGGTACATGTCTTACACCAATTCAACTCTTGCCAGTCCTCCTTTGAGTAAGTGAGAGCTCCTCTTGGGCACAAGCTCTGTGAAGACCAGGGGCCGTTTCAATCCCTCTCCATGCACTTCCCACTAGATCAGCTTTGCTGCACCAGGTACTGGCTTATCATGAAGATTCACATTTAAATTGGAAATGCACTGCAAGCCAAGGAGAGTAATTTCCTGCAGTGGGATTCACCTCCTCCATCTTAAGGTATCTGCAATGTAAATGTCTCTATCTGAGTTTGTCACCTTAGGCTTCCTTTACAGTCAATGGAGAGAAATAAGCTTTTTTGGGTGCAATTCATCTGACCTATTTTAAGTGTCTACATGAGAAGGAAAGGAATCATGCTTCAGAAGTGCCTGCCTCTTTCCACTAGCTAGAGAGACAGTTTAAATGATTAGCTTGCATACAGACATTTCTGTTCAGCCAGATAAACTAAATCTGCTTCATTCTTCTCCTTTTAAAAAACAAAAATTAAAAAAAAACCCAGGAAAATAAAAAAAACCCACAAAATCAAAACAAAACACCATAAAAGCCAGACAAACTAATCCCACAGCAAAAGTAGGATGCAGAATAAAATAATAAAATTATTAAAATATCCATTAGAATCACAGAATCATAGAATCATAGAATGATTAGGGTTGGAAGAGACCTTCAAAGGTCATCTAGTCCAACCCCCCTGCAAGGAGCAGGGACACCCCCAACTAGATCAGGTTGCTCAGAGCCTCATCCAACCTGGCCTTGAATGTTTCCAGGGATGGGGCATCCACCACCTCTCTGGGCAACCTGTTCCAGTGTTCCACAACTCTCACTGGGAAAATTTTTTTCCTAATATCCAATCTAAATCTACCTCCCTCTATTTTGAAACCATTATACCTTGTTTTAGTACAACAGGCTGTACTGAAGAGTTTTTCCCCGTCTTTCTTGTAGGCCCCCTTGAGGTACTGGAAGGCTGCTATAAGGTCTCCCTGGAGCCTCCTCTTCTCCAGGCTGAACAGCCCCAACTCTCTCAGCCTGTCTTCATAGGAGAGGTGCTCCGGCCCTCTTATCACCTTCGTGGCCCTCCTCTGGACCCTCTCCAACTCATCCATGTCCTTCTTATGTTGGGGGCTTGTTTGTTGAGCTAAACAAACAAGCCAGAACAATGCCTGCTTCCTGTGCACCACACTTCAGCACTGCAATAAAAGCTTGCTAATGAGCCTGTTAACTATCCCAGGTTTATCTGCTAGCAGCCTCCAGCAGTAACCAGCCATTGCCCATGAGACCGGCTGCTGACCACGAGACATGCCCCAATAGGATGCTCTCCAGCTGCAGCAGCATGTCGCTCTGCATGTCTCAGCCCAACTCAGTGACCCGGCAGGTACCAGGAGAGCAGGTAGGCTGCTCACTGGGATGCTTTTCTAGGTACTTGATCTGCTCAAATAATTTTGTTCAGTTATTTCAGGAAGAAGAGAAAAAGGTAAACTCACAAGAATGCCATACTAATCAAAAAGCAGCCAGAAGAAGCTGAAGCAATTTGGAGCCAAGGTTAGTCATAAGGAAAAGCTAAGCATTTGTCAGTATAAAAATATACACAAGTAGGATCCAAGCATAAAGTAATAAATAAAAAAGTTTTGTATCTTTGTTCCTTTCATACTCAATGTATAACACACGTTATTTCTGGAACAGCAACAACTTCTAAGGTATCTCCAAAATTCACAGGCACATAATGATTTTGGTGAAGTCACTGTACACATGCAACTTCCCACTGGAGTGTTCAAACATTGTTTTCAATCAGTGGCATATGCAGAGCTGTCTAAAGAGAAAAGACACGAAATGATAAAGGTCAGCACGGGGACTGAAGGAAGTTTAGCAGATGAATCACGTGGCATGAGTGGATTACACCGTACCACACTCGTACAACTGAATTCAATACTTCTGCTGCTGGTATTTGCAGACGACGGCCCTGTTAATCATATGTAAGGAATAACCTGTAAATTATTACTTAAGGCTGAAATAAAGTGACAAGACATTGCACTTTTTAAAGAAACTTAAATTTCTCACCTATTTTAGCAATATTTTGCATCACCACTAAATTACTTTTAAAATGCATCTCCAATTTGAATAAAGCAGATCTTTGCAAGCCTCTTCAAGCAGACTCACTCTTTACTTTTCCAGGAAAACTCTTATCTGAGCTAACGTGCAGGAAAGTTCAAGTCCACAGCATTCAGCTCTCAATTAGCAGCTATCTTTAATTAGGTACAGACACTATATCCAAAGACTGCATCAGCAGCAACTGGCCTGAATCAACACACAGTTTTTAGGGAAAACAAACAAAGCCAGCCCACACAAGAAAACCTCTGCTGGCCTTTGTCCAAGCACACAGACTAAGGGACATTTCCATATCACTTTGAAGATTTCAGAGCACTGGACAAAGCAAAAATTAGTAAGGGAAAGACAACTTCTTATCAGTTTAAAGGCAAAAACTGACTCTTTGCTATACACTTATCTGACAAGAGCAGTAGAGAGACAAGGACAAAAAAAGCACACCAATATGAAAAACCAGGAAATGTATTTTTCATTAGCCTGATATCCTAAAATGTAAATAAGATGAGAACTGATATGCAAGGTGGTGAGAAAAGGCAAAAGGGAAGGAAAAAAAAAGTCCCCTTCCTTCATAAGTTCACTGCAGCCAGAAAATGGAGGCAACTGCAAGGCTATCTGCTCATCCTCCTTTGTCGGCACATGCCAGTATCTTTTTTTTGCCATGAGGTAACATCAGCACCTAGAGCTGAACACTGCAGTGCAAACATTGCAAGGCAACATCAAGTTACTGCGACGTGATTAATTTCTGGCTCCCAGCAGGTCTTCCCAGATGATGAAGTGCCTTGCCAGCCGCTGAAATCTCAGTACCAAGACCACAGACCTGCATTAAACAAAGTAGCGTTCCTGCTATTATTTTATCTCGCCCTTTTGATGAAAGATGTCCTCTTGCTTAATTTAAATAATTGCTCCAAGTTACAATAGCACCTGTAGATACATATAGATCATCTTTACATACCCTGGATGTCTGACATAATTAGTTTGGAAATGGCAGTGGAGAAACAGTAAGAAAATAACAGCACGCATCCAGCTGGCAAAAGGCTGGGGTAGGGTTCCAGGCCTGAGCCCCTGCTTTGCTGGAAGCAAAGACACTCATCAGGGCACAAAGGGATCCTCGTTTCTCCCCTCAATCAGCAGAAAATTAGCAAGGAGGCTGGAAACCCAACATAATTACACAGCCACCTTTGAACTGCATTACTGCACATACACACAAGTTTAACTGCATGGTTGTGATTCGTCCCCTGCTTCCTAATACACCACAACTTGGGCATGTTAGGCAAAATTAGGCAAAAATTCAACAGCAGTAGAAAGTAAGCAACATTGTCAAGTGGAATAATTAGCATGCACCGCAGCAAGACACCTTGTGCTGCCTCCAGGTCCCCTTCTCATAGGTTTTGTGTAATGCCTGGCCGAGTGGGTTCCCTCAAATCCTAGGGTGATGTTCTATGGAGGAACTTTCCCTTCCATGTGGCATTTGCATAGCATTAGTTTTTGCCACAGAGAGTGCTGTCACATGTGGGACCTTCAGCAGGAACTGCAGCCCCAAGGCTCACAGAACCGCAAAAAGTCCGCAAGTTCTTAATGGGTGACTTCCAGATGGGGAAACAGGACCATAAAATACCTCTTGGTACAGGAGCAGCACTGCTCCCATGCACTTTTGCCAAAGGTCACCACGTTGCTCAGGAAAGGAAGCATCAGTGGTGCCTTCACAGCATGCACCAACCAAATTAGCACATCCAGCGTGTTTGGCAAGTACTTTTTAATTAAAAACATTGGCTTAACTTTAGGAGCAATAGAATGATAGTAAAAATGCTACCTCCTTTTTTAAACAGCCACACTAGAAATTTATTTGTGATGGATTTTTCTTCTCATTTTAGAGTCCCATTAAGAGTTTGAAATTAGTTAAATGCTATAGCTCTGCAGTATTTACATACAAAAAATGTAAGAAAAAAAATTATACCAAGTTTCCATTCATAGTTCAGAAACAAATTACCAGACTCAGCTCAGAAACCACTACTTATGGAGTTACTTAGACCAAGTTACTTCTGTAGAAGAGTAGATGTCAAGTAGACTTAATTCCGGTGAATTTTCCATCTTCATTTTCCTGGCCTAGTTTTAGTTTAAGCAGATCATAATGGGACCATTACTTTTTCTAGCAGGCTGTGCTTTCATGTGCAAGTTTCATCTCCAGAAAGGAGCACTTTAAAATGTTTGGGGCTTTTTTAAAGGCTGGATTATAACCTAGCTTCTATGCAGGTACCCAGATGAGATATGGCTTGTCTAAGGACCTCACTGAGCTCATGCCAGAGCCAAGAATGCCAGTAATCCTTGCACAACCAACAAAGTAGTTATAAATGTGGCTCTCCTTGCCCCTACTCTTTCCCACTGGCCACCACCTTCCCAGAGGGATGATTTCATGGCAGGCAGCTTCACCACCCTCAGCAGCAAACCAGCCCTGGGGACACCATCTAGGTGGCCCAAGAGGATCACGTTTGCTGGTCTCTGACCCATGGCTCTGGGCTTGCTGTCTCTGCTACAAAGATGACTCATATCCAGCTGCAGATCTATGAAAGAGCCCCTTAAAATATGTCTGTAAGCTACGTGTTTACAGGCTGTATTCCTCAGTATACCACATATGCAAATCACCTCACAAGCAGAAATTATCCCTCAAGCTCAGACAAGTATCGTGGCAAAATACGCAGGGCTCCCAGACACATCGATTCCTGAACTTTACACTCAGCCTCATGAATCTACATTTGGCATCTGGTGGGATTAGCTCTGCATCAGGAAAGAAAAATGTCTCTGTAGTTACAAGTGATCAAAAAGTCCCAAGAGCTGTACAGCTTTTAAGAAAAACAACCACATTAACCAAAGAGCAGGGAAGATGAGCAGTTGGAGCATCAAATGCTGGAGCACTCCTAAGTTGGCACCTCGGCATATCATTAAGGAATGGAGCTCACATCTTGTCCCGACTTCTGTAAGGGAACGTTTTGGTTTTACATCTAGAAGGAAAAATCACTTAATCACCATCTAACCTGATGTAAAGACAGTTGCTGTACAATGCAGGATAGCAGCAGGGCAGATGGGGATTGATCAAAACACAGTTTTACAGCAGAGACACTCTGGGACTCCTTTAATTCAAAAGCAAATCTTCTACATAAAAAAGGCCCTTTTGCAGGGGAAGACTAAGCCGCTCAGAAAATTCACATCTCTCACCCTCAGAGATCACCACAGTATATTCTTATAAGTCCACTACTGAAAAAAAAAAACATTTAAAAAAATACATTTTCAGGTATTCATGTTCCTTCTCAGCTTCATCTTGGGAAAAGCGAGGCGTGTAATCGTGTGTCAACAGCTGAAAACCCTGTGCAGTTCACACGTTCAATGAAATCTTATCCTTGTGAGTTGTATGGAAAACTACAATGAAGTTGACTGTGTTGTTGAGAAAAAACATAGATACCATTGCATCTCTGATAATGCTTTTTGTGGTTTATCCCTAGTTGCCACACAGTTTCTCGCTCACCCTCCCCCTCCCCAACGAGATATGGGGAGAGAACCGGGAAGAAAGGAAAACTCATGGGTTGAGATGAAGGCAGTTTACTAGAATAGCAAAGGAAAATTACAATAATAACGAGAATATAAGGATACTAAAATATACAAAATGAACAATGCACAATTTCTCAATGACTGATACAGCCCATCCCGAGCAGCAATCACGGAAACAAAACCAAGCAGCAAGCAAAGGAGCAAGAAGGAGCCATGTCTCGCCTCGACCAACCCTCTCATATATTGAGCATGACGTTCATGGTATGGAATAATCTCTTTGGCCAGTTTGGGTCAATTATTCTGTCTGTATCTCTCACAGCTTCCTGCATCTGCACACTAGCGAGACCTGGAAAGCTGGACAGTGTCCTTGTTGGTTTACCAACATTCTTCACATACAAAATGTACTGAGAGGAAAATTAACTCCATTCCTGACAAAACCAGGACGCGCTTCAAAACTGGAAGCCCCATTTAGGGTATTTTTTTTCCCTAGTGAAGGGTCCCACGGTAGCTGTGCCTAATACTGTGCTTCCAGTGAAAAAAACAAGGAAGATATTTACCTACATTTCACATTTTCACATTGCTGGACACGATACAAGAGGTGAACACCCTCTGGTGAAGCCTGCCTTCCTTATGCATGGACTACCCTCCTTCTCTTAGTCTCACTCATTTGGTGGGACTATTACAAACCAAATAACTGCCTAAGGACATCAGCACTGACCTCAAGAGTCAACTACCATGCTTTTCTGGTTTGTTGTCAGTGCACTTCTGTTTGTCTTTTTTTTTATTTCCACAAAGTTTAAGCATCTTAAAAGCTCTAGGTAAAGGATAAGACTATTGATACACAGCTAGATATGTATGTGCATTACTTGATATGGCAAAAAATATGCCAACAGGGACGTCCCAAAGTGTGCAAAGCTTGGCCCAGAAATAACTCTTGGCAGAACTGGGGCATGATTCTTCAACATATGGTAATTTCCCCGCATATAAATCCTATTCTCGCTCATCTGCACCTGTGGACCTGTGTTACCTTTTCCTCCGCAATCACACTACAACTCCCTACACAAAAAAAAGGCTAAACCCCAAAACACATTGCACAGCTATCTCACTGTCACATCTATTATTCAAGAAAGGTCTCATTGAATAAATGTCTGTTCAGAGGCTCTAAACAAATTTCATTTCTGAACACCACTGTCTGCTGCCCAGCGGGCCATTTCACCAAGATAAGATCACACATTTAATCAAACACTTCAAAAAAGAAATACATACTGAGTTTGCTTAATAACGTCAAATAATAAAAGTGCAGTGCTGGCAGCATACTAATTTTTAGTGCTCTTTCTTCTTTGAGGGTTGTCTCGATAGTCAAGGTCAACCGTACATGGGATTTCTTCTAATTAGGGTTTCTGGTAAAGGCTAGACTTGCTTACTCTCACCACTTAGCTATGGTTTTCCCTAAAATGAAGACATCTCTCTTTCATTTTAAATTAAACCATTGCAATATCCCACCCAAGTGTGACAGACAAAACTGCCTAACTCTGCTAATTCAATAGAGAATGTAAATGAAAGACAACAAAAAACACATCTTTGTGGTCAACGAAGAACCACCCACGTAAATGTCTATGGTATAAAAGGAAAAGTGATTTACAGGGGAAAAAAAAGTTATTATCTGCTTGGTGTTTGACTACAGCTCCTAGTGCAGCCCAGCAGAGACCTATTTGAGTTAGAAATTAGGGGTGGACTTGGCACCCTTAGGTCAACATACGTTTTGCCACTTATTTTATTGTAGTAATAAGAGGAGGAACTAGCTCAAAGAAGCAGCATCATGTTATTACTACTGCAAAATACATCTGTATTACTACAGACAGGACTTCCATGATATTCTTCACTGACTTGCCTGTTACTTTGACTATTAATTTTTACTTATTTATCTATTAAAGTCATCAGCTTTACCACAATGACTACTGCTGGAATAGGCTTTGCCCCCAAATTACATTAACTTGGGAGGAGCTCTGAACCCTTGCTGTGCTCAAACCTGCAGCTTGAAAAGGGCCAAACAAAAGTTGGCATCCTCACCCTTACAGCCTGGCCCATGGGTTATGCTGGCCTGCCCTTCACTCACATGGGATGAGGGAGCAATTAAGCGTGAAGGCATTGGAGAAGACAACCCCCCATCTGCTGCTCCCAAAGCTGGAGGAGACAAACAGCAAGGCAAGCTCTTAGATATATTCCTGACCATATCCCATTCTCCCTGCTGCAAACATCCTCACCAACACTGTGGAGTTCCAGATTCTCCCCCTGAATGTGAAAATTACAACTTCTTAGTTTAGGCTGGCATAAACAACTACTTGAGTCTACTGGCCAACATTTTTCTACAGGTGCTTGAGTTTTACCCAACATCTCAGCCCTACTGCAAACACAGAGCTGCTCAGGTGGGAACACCCTCACACACTCGGTGATGTGCACCTGTATTTCTCGTCAAAACAAGGATACTTGCACAGGTATAATTCCCTTGTTGCATTTTAGTGTTTCTTTGGAAAATCAGGAATGTTGCGTGGAGAACTGCTCCCCACTCCCACAGCTGAAGTGCATCACAGACTTTAGAAAGACTCATAGCAAACTGATGACCTACTTAGGGAGATCTATAAAGTGCATTACGATTGTAGTTGTGGATTGCTTGTCAAAAGGTCACAAGTTATCACTCTATGTTGCATAATCACTATATTTCAAATACCTATCAGGATGAGTTTTACACAAAGAGACACACATCATTTTGGAGTCATACCAAATAAAGCAGAAATTGTAATATTACTGTCCTTTTAAAAAAGAAATAAATAAAGGAAAAGAGAGAGGGAAAAAAAGACACACAGCCACTCCACACACCTGCATCCATTAAAGATAATCCAAAATGACATTTTCTTGAAGAAGCCTGTGCTATGCGAGTTGCAAGTGCAGTAGCCACATCATAATTTCCCTTGGAAGGAAGTGGGATATATTAAAGGCCTTGATTGCAATATCCTAAATCCATTTAGGATCACATTTTAGATCCATCTAAATCCATTTTAGATCACACTCACAGTTCCAACAAGGTCAAGCTGAGGCACAATGTCCAATCTATGGTGTGCTGGAAACAGGAACAGCTGTCCTCTGGATACCCTGGATAAGCCATCTACTGCAGGATTATAGACCAGTTTTGTGTACCTCTAGATAGCCTTAACATAAAAAGTCATTCAGGATAGAATCCAAAAGCCTTTTGTTACAGAGGAAAAAAACAAGGCGGGGGCGGGGGGGAACAAATCAAAAGATGCAAAAGAACACACAGACAAAAGTGGCAAATAAGGAATCGCATTACATGGCAGATATTTCTGGATACAAAACCTGCCTCATACATCTTGCTAGGAGAAAAAAAAGAAAACCCAAACAAAACAAACCCCTTTGAAATGAGTGATGAGAATTTGCACCATTTTGAAATGGCGATGTATCAGTCAGTAACATACACATGTGAAGGCAGCATGAAAGGAGTTAACATGATCTCTGAAATTCTCCTCAACTCTTTCCAACAGTGAAGCCTACTCAAAGAGATGGTTACGATGGGTGCTTTTTTATTTTTTCCTTTCCCCCAGCAGTCTTTGGAACAGAAGAGGGGAAAAAAAAAAAAAAGAAAAAAAAAAAAAAAAGAAGAAAAAAAAAGATAAAAAAGAAAAAAACCCAGAGAGCTATTGAAAACCTTCTTACAGGGTCAGCTGTCACTGGAATGCATTTGAGTATTCAGGGTACCCACCCATGCAGAACATCAAAAACTGGGCTCGGGTCCCTCCCCTATTCTCATGGGCTTAAGCCAAGGCTCGCTTTGCAACACGGCACTTGGAAAGCAAGGCAGCGCAGTGCCTCTGCAGGGCTTGTAAACAGCAAGACCCACCAATCAAACAGAACTGGAGTGTCGCTTCCACTTAATGCTTCCCTTTTCTCCAGGTGTCCTCCAACACAACACACTGGGGACATTAAGAAAAAGCAGTCAACAGCTCAGCAGCTCCTGGTGCTGGGTTCTTTTGAGCTAAATTCCCCATCTACCCTAGATCAGCCCAGAGCTAGCTAGCATACTTATCTCTAACATACCCCTACTCCTCACTTGAAGGAAAACGTTGACATCCCCAAGAAAGCTGCAAACAGCACTTCTGCAACACAGTGATGCTCCTCCTCTGCACTCTCAGGGCAGTGAAAAAAATTATCATTAAGGCAGGCTTGGGGACAGTATTTTGTTGTTATTGTCCATCACTGCACCTGCATCTCAAGAACTCAAAAAAGCATCAGAAAATCAATAGGGAGAGGATCTTTTCCAGCAACAGAATTTAGAAAAAAAAACAAACCAAAAAAACAACTCTATACATCAGCACCATCATTTCACAAAGAAAACCCATGTATGCACACACACAGACATACAGATGGAGGTACATATGTTTTGGGTATAGGTGCTACTCTTAGATACCTCTTTTTTGGTTCCCCAGGTTTAACAAAAAAAAACCCAGAACCGCGTCTGTTCCCCAAATTGTGATATTTATAAGTCTACATACATGTCTGCATATAAGACTGTGTTAGTCACAATGTTTCTATCCCTTTAACTTTAAACAGTGTCCATTCATTCAGTGTTTTCACCTCTGTAAGTAGACTCTTAGTTCCCGCAGAGTGGGAAAGGGACGTATGGTAAAAACTCATATGCGTTGTATAAGATGACTACTACAGGTGAACTACTTGTCGTTGGTATAAAACTACTTAGAGTCTTATCCAAAGGTGCCACGTTTAGATCAGACTTCTTTTAGCACAGTGCTGTTCAGCGCTGGCACCTTTGTGCAGGACTTTATAGTAGGGCAATTCAAGATTACATTTTAAGCACCACTTCTACAAAAGCAGAGAGCCCTATTTCACTTCATTTTAACTTTGCATTGCTGTAAGAAAACATTCAGGTTGATCCTTTGTATTTATGACATTTCACTGTAAGTTTTAGAAATGCATAGCTCTCTTGCGGAGTTCAAAATCAATGACCTTACCTGATATAAATCAATGCAACTGCAATCAAGTCAGTAAAGCTATTACAATTAATAGTAGCAAAGCTAAGATCCAACCTACTCAAAACATTGTGCAAAATATTTCAAAGCTATTCCCTGTCAGGCATCCACTGCAATGAATTGGAGTTGTGCTACAGACTGCTGAAGCATTACTTTTGTAACCACTGAAATAACTCCTATGTAACTACTCATATGTTGACTAAGATGATTAAAAAAAAAGAAAAATTAAAAAAAAAGTCCTAGTAGTGTGAGGTCATATATCAATGGATGCTCTGTAAAAGTTTATTACTATTAGGCACTTAAATGAAATATATAACTTCATATTGCCTAATTAGGACAGCTTCCAAACACCTCTTTGCTTCCTTCAGAATGGTATCCTTGAAACTGAAAGCTGTCAAGTCTCAAATGGAAGTGTCCTGATTTTAATTTTCTACTGTTATCATATGCAGATTTTAGAAGTGTGCATAGCTTTCAAGTCTTCACCTGTGTACACAGCTTTGTTCAGCCTGAAATGCCACCTCTGGCAAAGATATCACAACACAATTAGTAAAAACATGATGCTGAAGTGGTGGAATGTTTTTGAAAAGATACCACATCTGAGATTCTGGAGCACCTTTTGAGAAGATACCACATCTGAGATTCTTGAGTATCTGCCCCTCACAGGGAAGCCAACAGAAACACTCCATCAACTACAGTGGGAACCCCATTGCAGATGCAGCGATACCTCCCTTGGACGGGAGTGGGCCTGAAGAAGTAAAGATTAAAAGTTTAAAAAGAGAGGAAAAAAAGACAAAGAAAAAAAAAAAAGACAGAAATAAAAAGGTCATTTAAAAATGGTGTAGTCCTCATTTCTCTGCCAGAGGAAAAGAGAGGTTTCACACAGACTAGGAAAACATTCCATGTTTAGCTTAGTAAATAAAAGAGTAGTACAGAATGCAATTAAAGTGAAGTTTTTGTTGCCTGAAAAGACTAGCTACCTTGCTATAGCTATAGATGCTTGGTGCAACGACTGATAAACACATCGGACTTACAGGCAAAATCAGAAGGCTCTCTAAAAAGACTGCTGAAGTTATAGTGTTAAGGTGTCCTTAGAGAAGTCATATTAAAAATGAATGCTTAGGTTGCACATAGAAGACGTGTTTCAGACTGCGTGCTGTAGAGATTATCTAGTTAGGAACGTAAAGCAAGCATTACACTGCAAACTTGGAGGCTAAAAACAGGCAATGGTATAATGTCTTAGATAGAATCACATCACAGATTTGAGTAGGAGGTGGTTTCCTTGCCATTAAAGTAGCCAAGAATCAAAAGTAGATGCATAAAAGCAAGCTCCTCCTACTTCAGCAGCCTGTTCTGGGAGCTTCCACTGCCTACAGGTACCAGGATGAGATCAGGGAGTGCTCAAGCATCTCAGCAACTACAAAAACGATGACATACTCACACACATCCCAAGCAGGGATTAAAGAGACTGGTATTAAGTGCTGGTGAGGATCGTGACAAACATCTGCTAAGGCAGATACAATCCCAGGAGATGACACAGTCAGAGGCCAGCATGCTAGACTGCCTTGCCTGGGACAGTTACATTCCTACAAATACCCTGGGGCAGAGTGAACTGATACAAATGACACATTTTCTAGCTCTCCATCCTATAGACACCTGAAAGCACTGCCTGTAGACATAGCAGAGACTGAAGACTGTACGTACAGTCAGAACTGGGCATTGCGGCGCATTTCTAGTATTCACATCCCAGCAGAAGGGCATCTGTTGAACGAGAAAGGGACCAGCATGGTGTGTCTCCCACATCAATAAGCAGCCCATCATCAAAAGTGGCAGGAAAACATTTCTTTATTTTGCAGGGCTTTCCTGGTGTCTCATTATTGTCCCAAGCCATACATCAATATTGTGATGCCTAGCTCACAGATTATCACCGCTCCAAAATAATAATTCTTGAGTTGTTCTTCCAAACCTCTCTTGTGATGTGCAAGAATACTCTAAAGAGTAAGAAGTTTTATCAAAATCACTCCAATCACAGCATTGGGCTGTTTCCACAACCACCAAGTAACATAAAAAAAAAAAAGAAAGAAAGAAAGAAAAAAAACTTACTTAAAGCATTAAAAAGCTTTGTGCCCATCCTCCATGTTTTTAGCTTTTCCCTGATCCATTCCTGCTCTCTGAATTCCATCTGTTTCATCAATCTTCAGCCCATCCTTTATACTGTGTCACGCATTAAATAGTTTCCTAGTCAATCTACACCAGTCCCAACACTATTAGTATTAAAATCTGTAATAATAAATCACCCATTCCCAGGACTACTCCATTTACAGACTTCACTCTCCCGTGTGCATCTCATTTACTTGTGTTGATGATGCATACGTTCATGCTCTGAATGTGAAAACCCTGACAGCAGCATCAGGCCCTCCAACTGAAGTGTTGACCAAAGCTAAAGGTCATCCATATTCCTCTCCAGTTCTGGGCAATAATTTGGTCTATCTGCCTCTAAATCTTTTTTTTTTTCTTTTTTTTTTTTCATAACAGCTCTGTGACTCTGGGCAGCATGCCGACACCCAGCTCATCAGCCAGCCAGCTGGATGCGTGTGCCTGCATCTTCACCTACAAACCTGCTTGCATTTCCCTCCTGGACAGCAAAAGGCACTGGCTTCGTTTTCACACCAACGGGAAGGGCAATTTGTTTTCTGCTGCGGAAGGAAAAAATCTTTTCTGCAATTAATGTCAGGATAGGCAAGCTGAGCATCACTGCCACATCACTCTTGGTGGGGAGGGACACAGTCCCCATGGCATCCCAACCTGTGGGATAAGAGGCCGAGCGCCGGCTGCGGCAAACAAAGGAGGAGGATTGACCCGGCAGGCACTCCTAGGCTGAGACACAAGCTGCTCCACCATCTCCAGAGGGCACCAAGAAACTGAAAACCCAGCTCCTACTTTTGTCAAACAAAACATCTGAGTGAAGACTTGCTAGCCTTAAACTTAATAAATACCATTAAAATCTCATTGCCCTACAAAGCAGGACTCGTTTTTTTTCGCTATCATCAATCTGCTTGCTCTGGAATTAAATGCAAAATTAAATATATCCTCTTCTAACAGCCCCCAGAAGAAAAGGGAAAATTCATATTTTACTGAGTAATAAAAACCATACAGAACTCATGGGCCAACATTAGCTTTATAAAATCTTCAGTTCTTTCAGAAATAGACACACCAGAGATCTGTATCCATTTTATTTTCTGATAGCAGGTAACAAGACAATAGTCACTTTACAGTAAACCAAGCCTATGAAGGAAAAAGTAATCTTAAGGAGCTGAAACAGGAGCAGCCTCAACCACAACAAGGGAGACTGACTCCTGCCATCTGAGAGCAGTTGTTTTACCTTTAGAAAAAAAATATGGCTTTATAGTGGAGTCCTAACCTGAACTTTGTCACCCGACACTGGCATGGGTGCACAGATTTTTCTCCCTTCCCGGTCTGGTATGCTTAAGTGACAACTGCAGAATTTTTGACAGCAGCCTGTTTCAACCTGCAACACGCAGTTTGCCCCCATTAAAAACTCCATGGAAGGATTTTTTTCCTAATGAATACACAATAGAAGCCTGTTCATATTGCAGACCCCTGGAAATGATGATAAACGAGCTCTACAAAGCATGCGCTACTACTCAATACCAAGCAGGCAGCATTGGCTGTGCTCGTTAAGAGATAGCATTCCACAACGACACAACGAAAATTGAATTTATTTATTTTTAACTCCAGGGAAGACTTTTCTTTTTTTTTATTTGGGCAGCTTTGAAAATCTTGATCCAATGTTCTGGCATAATCAGTGCTATAATACAGAAAGAAACTGCAACTAGCAGACTACCTATCTGCCTTATATCAAGACACAGATGGCATTTTCACCCTTTTACCCTTTTTTTTTTTTTTTTTTTTTA
>JAAGAY010137503.1:0-48336 GCA_011801015.1 Ardeotis arabs
AAGAGGCGGCTTGATGAGGAGCTACAAGATATGGTTTAGTAGCTGTGGCAGCAATGGTAGTGGGAAGACAGTTGGACTAGATGATCTTATAGGTCCCATCCAACCATGTGATTCTATGATTCTATGATTCTATGAAAATCCAAATTCAGTGGGAGTTTTATTTATCCAGATATGAGGTTTAGCAGAAATTAATATCTAACAGGGCTACCCGTTTATCTTTCTTTACTGGTATTTTTCCCATTAGCTACTACACCTTTGTTCCTTGTTAGGTTTGTGTAAAATACCTTGTTTCACAGTACTGCACATTCCATTAAATTTAGGCCTGCTTTTTGCTTTCTTTTCTGATGATCTTATTACAAAATAACTGATGCAATTGGTGGGAAAAATAAATGGTCAGACTCTGGTTTATAGATTCTTCTTCAAGAGTGAAATAGAAACAGCAATCATCAAAATGTATTATACATTAGGAATAAATTATTTTGTTTAAATAGATTATGTCAATCAGCTAAACCATCTGAAATAGATGGTATTTGAATTTAGGCAGAAAAGTATGGTATCATATATGGGAAAGAGAAAAAGCAAGCAATTTGTCATTCTATTGAATAAGCCAGTATTATATAAACCACTGCATTATATTTTCATAGTTACTCTCTTCTATTTCACTAACTAAAATCTGTTGAGAAATGTGTTAGAATCTGCTGTTACAGAAATGGTAACTACCATGTGATTCCTTTTTCTATGACACTTTCAAATACAGTGTAAATGGTTATTAAATCTCTTCTACTTGTCTTTCCTATATTTAGAGAGTTCTGTCTTTATTTTTCCTCACTTTTTTTTGCTTAGGTTATTTTCTACAAAATTTCTATTGATAGTTTTGATATGAGAAATTCTTGCTAATGGTGATATTTTTCAAATGTAAAAAGAAACATCTTTTAAGATACTAGGACACTAAAAAATAGATTGTTAACTCTAGTCTTCTGGACAAATTCATGTTGGGACAGCTACATTTTGAACTCTTAAATCCCTCTTGCAGTTTCAGTTGGAGAAGTTATTTATCTTTATTACTGGCCTAAGGCACGACTGATGTAATTTGTTGCGTTTCAGTAGTAGTGAATTGTTTAGGCTTCCTCAGAACATTGAAAAGTTCATGAATACCAGAAGTATTTGAATGAATTGCTCTTTGCTCATAGATGTGGTTTTATGTTTGAGTCATAATTACTCTAAATTGTTTTTATGGTCAGTGCAAAGGGTTTGTTCAATTCTAGACATGATTTCCATATTAAAGACCAAACGTAGTACAGTTTACCTTCAGTTTAATGCTACCAAAATTTATATGTGAATTTAGCTTACAGCTTCTATGTCATTTCACTCTTATTATAAAATATTTTAAGATTGTCTGAAAAGAAGCTTTATTAGAAGTTTAGATGTTATAGATTCCTTACCTTAATGACAGGATTCTGAATAACATGAGAAAGAAAAAAAAAGGTAATACTTCAATTACTTCAAAAAAGCTGACATGACATGTCATATAGAAAGCATATAGAAATAGATTTTTCTTTATATGTAAACATAGTTCTTCCTAACATAAACAAATATCTACTACCATAACTCCAGCTATTCCTGCCAACAGCAACATTTTGCTATTCATGTGTTACATGCTTCTGTCTGCTTGCAGTGTAAAGCTCTCAGAGAAATACTCTAGAGTAACTGTAGACATAACTTAGTTAATATCTAATAACATAGATAATTGAGGGCATAATAGATTCTTGATTCAACAACAAACTACTAGTTGTCTAGACAAAAATGTACCACAAGCTATGGTTATTTGTGATATCAGAGACCCATCACCGAGGGTCACAGTACCCACTGAATGACCTGTCTACAGTTTTGTATATACAACTCATGACCGTAAAATTCCTTCTTGCATTATTTCCATCTTTATCTATTCATTCTTTTCCACAAATAAAGGCCTCAGCCAGGCATTAAAAAAGGGACTACATATCACAGTATAGAGTTGAGGATAAATAAATAAAATGGAATGTCTTCTGTATAGTGATTAACGCTGTAATCTGAAACACCTCAAAATCTGCCACAGTGGGATATCACAGGCAAAATGGCAAGACTGAGTCATATATTTAAAAACTCTGGACCATAAAAGTGTAAGACAAAAAAAAAAGCACCTATGAAATTAGCTCACTGTTTATTAATAAAATGACTCCTACATAGTATTAATAGATCGTTGTAATCTTTCCTATCAATCAGATTCATTAGAGCTTTGCTAACAACAGCAAATTCATTGCCTTCCCTCCTGTTTGAAATTATAGCTGAAAGGAAACTTACAGAATCACAGAATGGTTGATATTGGAAGGGACTTCTGGAGGTCGTCTGGTCCTATCCCCTGCTCAGGGAGGGTCAATTACAATAGTTTGCCCAGAACCACGTTCAAACAGCTTTTGAGTATCTCCCAAGGATCTCTGTACTCTACAACCTCTACTACTCTACCATCTACCACTTTACAACCTGTATGGGGAACCCGTGCCAGTGCCTAGTCATCCTCACAGTCAAAAAGTGTTTCCTGATGTTCAGATGGAACCTCCTATGTTTCAGTATCTATATCTTTTTTGGATTTGTATATTTAGTTCCTACTGTAGCCTTTGCATTCTTTGCCTTTGCTATTCTATTTCTATACGCAATTAACATTTACCCTTTTTGGTTGGAATGTTTTGGTCATTATTTGGACAAAGAATGTAGAATGCAGGAATAATATAGCTTGTAGTTTACTATGAATAACTGAACCTAAGGAATACTCTTAATAGCCCACAAGATAACGTATCCACAAAATACGATGACAGAATAGTCAGGGTTTTACCATTTGCTTGTTTATGTAATCTCTATAGTGCCAAACACATAAATGAAACAGGGAAAATTACGCATACATAAGCTGTATGTATGTTGCAGGCATTTCAATAGAAATTCAAATTACTGCACATTTAAATAATACAGTAATAATTGGATGGATGGATGGATGTTCATTGAATAGTTAGAGAAGAAAAGCAGAGTGAAATATTTCAAAGACAACTTACCAGTGAAATAGAGAAACATGCAATGAATTCTGTCAGTCCCAAGCACCTGAATGTCTTCTAAATTGTTTCCAACTGGAAATGTTCATAATATTCCAAGGCTGGGGAAAAAGCAGAATATGCATATTTATAGTCAATTTGCTGGAAGCATTTATCATTTCATATCTCAGAAATTTACTTGTGAAGAATATAGTTTCATGAAAAACATAGTCCACTTATGCTGTGTATGTCTTGCTCTTCAGAAGATTCAGAAGATTTTAATGTCTACAAGTTCTCTTTAGCTGTAACAACTTCAATTGTTTTGGGTGGGTAAGCAAAACTCCACATCACATCCTGCCAAAAATGCTGACAGTAATAATACTGGCCATGCAAGAGGAGCTCTTCTCTTATACAGACAGATATCGAGACAGTTTGAAAGATATAAATTCAAGGTGCATTTCATATTCTTCACTGTTTATTCTCAAAACATAAATTCTAATAAAAATAAATTGGCAGTCATAGCTGTATTAAGCTGTCTTAGAGTTTCTTCTCATCTGCTGTTCTAAATTGACATGAATTAAGAGCTACCTCAAATCTCATAACTTTTTACTTCAAGGATACTTTCTTTAACCTTACCCTCTGAATAAAAATTTCAATTCCTGACTTGAAAATATTTTCAGAAGGAAGATCTGACTGACCAATAAACCCATACAATGGAAGAATGATCAAAGAAGATGTGCAAGGCAGATGAGTCTATGAAGCTTGGGGAATAATGCAAGCTGTCACTGACCGCAACTGTTGCAAAAAAGGCTGACTGTATCTCAGTGCAAAGGGGTCGAGAGCAGATCAACAAGTGGTGTAAATGTTTCTCGCCGAGTTCATTAAAAGTGTGTGAGTGTGTCCCTGAGTTAGCCAGGCTGGCACAGAGGGCAGGGATGGGGAGAAAATATGTAGCTTAGCCCAATACAGAGTATAAAAACTAGACAATTAGCAAAAGTATTTTCAAAGGATCAACAGGCTTCAGCTGGCTTCAACCCATGTATTCCTTGCCAGTGACTGAGGATGCCCAGCATTGTGACGGTGAGCATATTATGGAAATCAGTAAAGGGAATCACGTTAGTATTGTGACTAAACTGTGTATTGCAATTGCTATGTATTCTGTTAAGTGGAACTTACATTTTTATTCTGTTATGCAATATATTTTTTATCACTCTGATAATTCATAAATCCTATGTAACATTAACTATCTTTAATATTAAATTTACTTATTAAACATTGCACCTTCCAAGTTTGGAATATCTAAAAGAATCTGGTCAGAGAGTATCAGATTCTGACAGAAGAGTAACACAATATATTCATATGAGTATAATGAAAACTATGTCACTTAAAGTCTTACTATAAATGTCTTAATAGTGTCAACACCGTAGTCTAACAACCTAAACTAGACTTAATATTTTCTTGTCAGTCTAAACAACAAACGAAGTGAAAAAATAGCAATCAAATTAAAATAAATGTTGTGCAATACCTACCCTTCATATACCTTTCTATTGGTCCAGAGAATTACTTTTCATACTTCATGCATGATGATTAAAAGCACTTTCAAAACCCTGTAACTGAAAAAAATGAAAAATTTTATGATATAAATCATAAAATTAAAAATTGCATCTATGACTATTTCTACATAATGTTCACATAACTAATAATTCAAATAACCAAAATATTCTTTAAACCAATTTATTTATTTACTTATTTATTTATTTGGGTTTTTTTAACCCTTCCTCAGTTAATTAGCTCCTTGATCTTTGTATTGCCACTGCTCCTTAAACAGATACTAACATACATGGTCAAATTCTCAGATATTAAAAATGAATGGAATTTTTCTAGAGCTAGTGATGCTTACAAAACCGTAGTGATGACTTACAAAAGATTCAGAGCTTGTCTAGGGAATACCGTTGCTTTTATATTTCCTGATTACCATAGTAAAATGATACTATCATGCATGTGCAGACTGTATTTTTGAAATTATGAAATTAAAATTATTTATGAGACACATAAGAGACAGGAACAATTTTTCTTTTTTTTTCTCCAATACAACACCTAATATGCCTATTAATTGCCTTTTAAAATGTATTTTAAGTTTCCTAATTTTTTTTTCTGAGCTATCTGGAGATACAATAATGTTGCAAGTCTTGGTCAATCTTCTGTTTGAAAGCAACTAGGTCCTTCTATTTTATCTGTGTTTTCTAAAGATTAACCATTAATAGAAATATTTACATGAAACTATGCACAGCATGTCAATCCACATCAATATTATTGATGTTTACTACTAACACATAAAGCATTTACTATTTTCTCACACTTTCTTTTACCTCTAAAGGTATAAAAATAAACATTATATTTCAATTATTTTCAGCTACATTCCAGTTTCTTATTTTTGTGAAATATCTTTGATTTTAAGCAATGTTTTTAAACAATTTAAACAAAAAGAACTCAACCTTAGTGATATTCTGGTATTGTACTATAGAGAATATGCCACATCATACCAGCATAATAAAATTGCAAGCATGGTGCTGAACAACGTTATTCATATTGAATTATGATATGGTGAATTACTTGAGAGTTTTCCACATGCCTTGTTTCCTAGGAGCATTTGGTAGCATCGTGATTCGATCTTTTCCTCCTGTAAATCTATGTCAATTCCACTAACTATGCCAATAAGACAATGCAAATGTACAGGTTCGTAGATCAGTGGCATATGAGCAGCAGTGATAATCTGCCAGCAACAGAGATTTACTCAGTCAGGGGAATCTTTTTCTAGTGGAAGAGGGAATCTGCAGCCTGGAGAGAATTCTGTGTGATTGTTGAGTATTTTACTTCAATTAAGGCTGTTAACCAACTGTCAGTTGTCTAACAAAGGTATGAATGAAGAACTCTTCTGTTACCCAAAGGAATAAATGAGGACAATTTATTTATTTGTTTTATTTTTTTTAACCCTTCGTCAGTTAATTAGCTCCTTGATCTTTGTATTGCCACTGCTCCTCAAACTGAGTTCCTTCCCCCCTCCGTCCCCCCGTCACTCTTCTGTTCACTTCTTGCTTTATCTTTTCAAATCTTTTCTCTTCATCCTTCACTTTATCTTAATTTCTTTCTACCTATCAAACACATCCATCGAGTTTGAAGCATCAAGCAAAATGCTAAATTGCTCTCAGAATAATCCATGCATTATTTTAAATGTTATTCCCAATTCTCTTTATTTGAAGTTATGATACATTCTATTCTCTTTCAAAGTAAAAAAGAAAAGTAAAAAGGAAAAAAAAAATTGAGCTGGAAAATTGCATCTCATAAAAATCCTTTGCAATATGATTCTTATTCTTAGTCAAATAAGCCAAGATTTGGAAATCTAGTTTCCTAAATTAGGAACCTAAATAGTTGGTTATATAATGTACTTTAATTTTTAAAATACTCCGTAATTTCTAATGAGATGAAATTAGTTCTGGGTTTTAGCCCAGTTCTCACCGATTTCAATAGCAACAGTTAAAGCAACAAATAAGGCTTTCTAAAATTCTATTTTTGGTCTCTGAAGCAGCTTATTCCCTACTGATGTCCTCAGATACAGCCCTCCTAACTTTGAGTCATGAAACTGATATCATTTTTTCTCAAAAATCCATCCACAGTCATTTCTACTTCTTCATGAGACTCACTGTTTTTTCTGTTTTTGCCAAATTGAACTAACTTTTCCAAAGTATTTGACTATAGCAATAGCAATACAATCTTAATTACATGCAGCAAAACTCTGACCATAACTTGCTGAAGGCTTTGTTAGGTAGGCGTATATTTATCTGCATGCAAATGCAAAAAGTACTTCTTTTTCATCACTACCCGAATAGCTGTAGTTATGAGCTGTAAAAATTACTATACATTCAGATTAAATTAATAGAGAATTTTCCCTGAATATTTGTGAATATTTGCTGTGAATGCAGTCCTATTTACAGAAGTAGCCCATGAATTCTTGAATCTAGCCTTCTTTAAGAAATGGAAGAAGACACTTGCCACTCTGCATTCAGGCACTTGACACAACACTGGAAACTTGTCACTTTATATTGTTTAGTTCTAGTGAAAAGCAAAGTTTACCAATATTGTTGCTTTCCCTCTCACCCTAAGTGTAGAATTTTATTTTCAGAGAGATTAGGTTGTAAACCAAACAATAATAGTGATTACAGATTATTCAATCCTTCATCCATATGGTTACAAAAATTGTTTACATACTATACCAATTAAATGCAGTTTGTACTCCTCCTTGGTGAAGATTACTTTTGTCTGAAGGGGAAAATGCTCTTTTAGATGAGGTGCTCTTTCCTCTCGTTTTTCTGCCACAGAAGCAGCAGTTACTCATCTGCCTATCTGCTTTTTTTTTCCTAGTTACTGCATTTTCTGAAGAGATTCTATTCATTTCCATTGCATACTGCTTGGAAATACAATACCCCCATGAACTCAGTCCTCTCATCTTCTGATTTTCTGTATTTTGTTCTTTTGAATGAAAAATATTGCTTTAAATAAGTGCATTTTAAAGAAATATCCACTTTCCAACACTTTTGTAAGCTTATTAAATGGTTTGTATATTAACTCTTATGCAGTTAGATCCAGACTCACATAACTTTTTACTCTACACATTCCAGTGAAACTGCTCTTTCCAATGTCTTTATTATCTACTTCTTAGCCAAATTTGAAAAATTGAACTCTTATCTTCCTTCTCTTTGTTCTGTTGTAAACACGTAGCCCTAACTAGTGATGGGTCATGAGCTTTGTACTGAAATTGGAGATGTCACAACTAATAATTGTCAAAACTTATTCTGTCTGAACTTTTCTCAACCTTCCTGTAACTGTTTTCACCTGGTTTAGCTCTAATAGCATTTCCTTTAATAGACCAAGTGTCTGTGGCTAATTTATTTTACTTTTGTTTATCTGTGTGGGGTACAAAACAAGTTTTATATAGACAGCAGTAACAAGTAGTTATTTTATACAGAATTAGATCTTTACAATGCTAACATGACAACACAGTGTAGACAAATATAGGTCTGAAACAACAGCAGGTGCATTCAGAAGTGGAGACAAAGGAGGTGGTGTAGAAGCGTGCAGACATGGGGTGAGGGATGGGATGTAGGTCTAACACAAAAGACTCCAAATAGCTTACAAATAGCTCACCCATAGTCAATTAAAGAAATGCAAATCTGGACAAAACTCTCTGAAATAAATAAAAGGCTCTATATATCATAAATTTGGAATAATGTGGAGTTGCAGACCAATGAAGAAAGACAGTACTACCCCCTTTCCTGTCCTTTGACATATACACAGATAGCATTGCCTTAGTCTATGGGCCATCCACATTCAAATGCCCATTCAGTTCATTTAGTTCACGGCTTATGCTACGTCTGCTGTGATGGTCATTCAAGATGATGAAATAAGCTCCATTGTATCTGCACATGTCACTAATAGTATCTCAGCCATACGTTACATTGCTCCAGACTTTCTCCAGTGAAAATACATCAATCAGTTCATTTAAGCAACTTTGCACTAAAATGTGCTTGAAATTGTATTGTGGGGTTAAACTAAGCATGTACAATTCATTGTTAAAATTATGTAGTCTTTAGGAATATTCCTTACTAAATTTTCTGGAGTAAGTATTGAATTATATTGCCTTTCTGAAATGTTTAACCACAGTGGAAGCATGATCGATCTTTGTAAATATAAATATTTGGGAAAGGTCGCTACAATTCCGTTCAGTGAATCAGGGTGCAGTTTCCTGACTTAACAGAATCTCCACTGAAAATCAGATATGCTACTCACAGTAATATCCTTTGGGTTGCTTACTTGGAGGAAAAATATGAGAAGTTTAAGCATTGCTCTGAAAAAAATATTATTTTTTTTTCTTTCTTACATTTTCTATATGTTGAGACCAACAATGTTGAATAGATTTTTTTTGTTACTTAACATGAGTGAAAAAAATCAGCACCTGGATCATAGAATACAAGTCTAGAAGATCCAATATTACAGTCAGATGCTTTACCTAATTCTTTTCTTCTGATCTTGAGCACCTTAATAGCCTTCATCTGAAATGAATAAGAACAAAAAATTAATGACAATTTCATTTATGACTCACTTTTGGTAATTCATTGATATGGATGATAAATTACCATTCATAGTATTTCAGTTAAAATAAAGATGGAAATTAAGTAATCTAATACGTGTCTTTTCCAAATGAGGAGTATCTCAAGCCAGTAATTCTTACCATACTTGTTTAGCTAGAGCATGACACTCTTCAGTTTCCTCAATTATTTTGGTATTTAGCTTTCCCAGAGTCCCCAGTAATAAGTATGCTATTCTTCCATAAAACCCCCTGATATCTTAAATATCTTTTCTTTTAATTGTAGGGCTTTTCAAAGATTACAATTAAATGTTTAATTTTATTGCTGATAGTAAAACATAACATTACCTTACCTGTGGGATATATTCACACACAGATACACACACACATACATATGAGATTAAGAAATAGCATGCAGAAATTGTTTATCACAGATTAAGTCCTGGTGTCCTTGTTCACCTTTGATATTGATAGGGATTTTGCTTATGTGAAGTCTGCAGAAAAGAAACTACATAAAATTAGAAAAATTGTGTTATTTTACATAATGCTTTAAAAAGCATTATATTACTGCCAATGTAGTCACCCTCGATACAGATTTAGAGCTGAAAATCAAATCAAATTGTGCCATTGCTCAGTTTTAATAGGAGAATTGAAGAATTATAATCCGTAATATTATCCTTTTTACAATATAGAATTGATGAAGCATCCTACACTGGGTACTAATATTGCATTATAATAGTGATCCAGCTTTCATTCAAGACACTACAGTGGCTATACAGAATGTGCAGTATTTTAAAAGCTATCACAGCTTTTTCTCTTTTTACATTTACTTGCAGTGCCAGCAGTGTGTCTACTATTTTTTTTTTCATGATTCTGTGATTATTGTTAGGAGTAATGAACATGTTTTACACCTTTCTAGTTACTTCTGCTTCAGTCTCCATCAGTGAAGAAATTTGTTCTTAAGATATCTTCCTGGAGGAAGGAAGTAGGGGATAGAGCAATACATTCTTTATTTCTGAGGATTTCTGCAGAAGCACAGCTAGTATACTCTTAAAGATGTATTTGTTCTCTATGAAGATAGTTAAAGGTAAACTTTGTCATGTAAACTTTTTTTTGTTTTGCTTACATAGTATTTTAAGCAGACAGGGATTTTAGGGATTTTTTTTTAAAAGAGATAATAACTAGTATAATGGCTAGAGTACTGTATATATAGAGCACACCTTATATCACAGGCTACTTCCCTAAACATTCATCACCTAGCTCCTGCAATAAAACTGGCTTATATTTTGAAATAAACATTTCTTTGATTATTTCACCACTTCTTGCTTCTGCTAAAAATTTCACAAGGTTGTTATTTCTAATCTTTTCGGAAATATCTTTATTTTAAAACATGTTCTTTTCTGGTCAGCTCTAGATATCAGCTCATAACTTATATCTTACCATCCTTTGACTCTGAAAAGACACAACCCTACACCCTCTGACTAGTGGAAAGGCTGACACTCTCAGTACTTACAGGAGGTTTTCTTTCTATGCCGTCTCTTTCTGCAGAGGTAGAATCCAGATCTAATTGTGATTTTGGAATGCTTATCTAATTATGGTTTCATCAATAGCATGTCACACTCATGACAGAATAATTAGAAGAAGCTCCTCAGCCTTTAAATTTCTGGTTTTCATTAAGAAAACATTGCAGAAGCAAGGAAAAAACCCTGGAGAATCAAATCAGACTTGTTGCTGGGGAATACAGGACTGATACCTGTACTCTCTCCAGTAATCTATTTATAATAATAAACAAATTGTTTATCAAGGGTGTAAATAATCTGAGGATGTGTTCTCATGCACCAATACTTTTAAAAATCCGTGCATTATATACATGAAACCACTATAATGGTGGAATGTATGTTTCCTGACCAGCATGCGATTCCTAAACGGGTGACTAAATATCCACCATAGATTTGCAATAGAACTGAAATAGAATATGCTATGATAGAATTTACTGTTTAAGGAGACAGGGATTTGAGAGAAAGATTAGAGAACATAGAGTCAGACAAAGGGAAGAGAAAGAAGAGAAAGTTAGAGTTCTTTAATAACAACAACAACAATAATAATAATAAAAATAAAAATAAAAATAATATCATCTAAACTGTTTTTCTGTTTCTTGAATTGGGTATTTGGTTGATTGACTCAATAAATCTTGTACATAAATAAATTAGTAAATAAAGTATTACTCAATCTTGTGTCTGTATTTGGATACAGTGAAACTAAGAAAACAGCATAGCAGGAAGCTAACACTACACTTTCTCATCATATGAGTAGGACCAGAGAGAAAGACTTTGACTTTTTCATGGAATCCATTTAACAACTGAAAAAATAAGATAAAGGAAACTCAGACATCATCACTGCATTTTCACATTAGCGAAAGGTCCTGAATTTTTCACCTCAAAGTGTCAGAGTACGTAAAAATTTTCCCAATATTTATGCTTTTAGATTTAAGAGCAAAATATTTAATTAAAAGTGTTATTTAATAATAAATACTTCAATTACGTCTGACTCTAAGGTACATGGAGAATAATGAGGTGATTTGTGACAGCCAACACGGTTTCACTAAGGGCAAATCATGCCTGACCTATTTGGTGGCCTTCTACGACAGCGCTAGAGCGTTGGTGGATAGAGGAAGAGCAACTGATGTCATCTACCTGGACTTGTGCAAAGCATTTGACACTGTCCCACACAACATCCTTGTCTCTAAACTGGAGAGACATGGATTTAATGGGTGGACCACTTGGTGAATAAAGAATTTGCTGTATGGTCGCACTCAAAAAGTTGCAGTCAACAGCTCAGTGTGCAAATGGAGACCAATGATGAATGGTGTTCCTCAGCGGTAGATGCTGGGACCAGAACTGTTCAACATTTGTTTTGGCAACATGGCCAGTGGAATAGAGTTTGCTGATAATACCAAGCTGTGGTGTAGTCAACACAGTGGAGGGAAGGAGTGCCATCCAGAGGAACCTTGACAGGCTTGAGACATGCATCCATGCCAGTCTCATGAATTTCAACAAGGCCAAGTGCAAGGTCTTGCACATGGGTTGAGGCAATCCCAAGCACAAATACAGAGTAGGTGGAGAATGGATTGCAAGTAGCCCTGAGGCGAAGAACTTGGTGGTACTAGTGGATGAGAAACTCAACATAAGCCGGCAATGGGTGCTTGCAGCACAGAAAGCCAATTGCATCCTAGGCTGCATTAAAAGAAGCATGGCCAGTAGGTCGAGGCCACTCTCATGAGACCCCATCTGGATACTACATCCAACTCTGGAGCCCCCAACAGAAGAAGGACATGGACCTGTTGGAGCGAGTCCAAAGGAGGGCAATGAAGATGATCAGAGGACTGGAGCACCTGTCCTATGAAGAAAGGCTGAGAGAGTTGGGGCTGTTCACTCTGGAGAAGAGAAGGCTCCAGGGAGACCTTATAGAGGACTTCCAGTGTCTAAGGGAAGCTTATAAAATAGATGGGAAGAAACTGTTTAGCAGGGCCTGTTGTGATAGGACAAGGGGTAATCGTTTTAAACTAGAAGGAGGCAGATTTAGACTAGGTATAAGGAAGAAATTTTTAACAATGAGGGTGGTGGAACACTGAAACAGGTTGCCCAGAGAGGCGGTAGATGCTCCACCCTGGAAACGTTCAAGGCCAGGTTGGACAGGGCTCTGAGCAACCTGATCTAGTTGAAGGTGTCCCTACTCCTTGCAGGGGGGTTGGACTAGATGACCTTTAAAAGTCCCTTCCAACCCTAACTATTCTATGATTCTATAGAGCATTTATTGGATTGTGGTTTGTGCCTTTCTATTACACGTAAAAATAAAAAGAGAATACCCAAAAGCATACCAGAAAGAATGCTTTTAATTCATGTACTGAAGGTTATACTGTCTGAGGAACAATTGCTTAAGATTATTTCTCTACTGCATGATTACCTACCTTCCCCTTCTGAAATTCCCTGAGGTATTTAGAAAAGTGGCCGAGATACAGCAATAATGTGCAGATGCAGGTTGTCAGACACACATGAATTAAACCTGACCAGAAGACTTCTGTATAAGATGAATTTCCTTGAAGTTTGCTAGTCTTTCAAAATGAAAATTTTCAATGATGCTGCATTAGTGTCTGTCACTAGTCACTACTGTAAGTGCAGTTCGAAAGGAAGGATCCCAGTGAGTTCAGTACTTTCCCAGTGTATTTTTTCAGTTCACGGTACTCAACTAGAAAACTCGAGTGATAAGAATTTGAGTGATTGAGTGTTCTCTTCTTTTTATTAATACATGAGTATGACTATACTTCTTTCAATTCCAAGTTCCTTTCTGAGAGAGTTTGAGGTTGTTTTTTTGTGTTGTTTTTTGTTTGGTTGGTTGTTTTTTTCCCCCCCGAGTTCCCATTTAGGTAAGTATAGGATCCAGCTTTTATCTGAAGAAATATTTTTTCTTCCTTTTATCTAGTTTGCTCAAAAAAGGCTATGTTGACTACAGTTTGTGTGACTCAGTCCTGCGAACTGCATGATGTCCTCCGTGAACATTAAATTCTATGTGCTTCGTTACAGCAATAAAATCTTCCTTTTGTAATGAATGTTATATGTGGTACTTCCCTAACAGTTGAGCAAAGAACAAATTGTCATTTAGAAAGATAGCTTCTTTCAGGCTTTTAGTTTACCAGGAAATCTTCAAACACATGGTAGAACTTGCTTTTCCTGCCCTTTCCTGCTTAGGTAGGAGTAAATGAATATTTTTATACATTAACCACACAGATGGAAATCTCAATCTGAACTTGGCTGAGAATTTTGGTTTGGAGTTACAGAATGAAAAAACAGGAAAAATCCTCCAATATTTTTAATACTTATCTTGCAGGACTTCTGTGGTTTTTGTGCATTTTCTTCTCTTCTTCTTTTATTCTCTCTTCTTAATTTAGAATTTATCAGATTTCAGAAGTGGTCCAGTTAATAATTTGGAAGAAAGTCAAGGTACACATATTAATGATCATAATTCTTCCTAAATAAAAAAAAAAAAAAAATTCCAGAAGGAACTGTTTTCTAATGCTTAAATATAAGTTTGATAGTAAAGTACTTAATCTATTGAACATATACATGGCTTCTCGTCTCCATAACATGAACTTCTTTGTTAAGACGTTTGTTATGTGTCTGGAGGTGGGATGAGAAGAACCTGGTTACTCAAAAGTATCAGCAATAACTTTAGATAAAAGAAGATTAAAAATAATTTCAAAAATAATTCAAACTCCTATATCTGAATAAATAAATGTTTGAAGCATCATGTACTTGAAAACTTACTCATGTTCATTGCCCAGAGAAATTTCTGCCTTGTTACTTTCTAGGTTATTTTTCACGTTATGACATGTTAGTTTTCTAAGTTTGACCTCCTATTCTCATTCACCCCAACTTGCTGCTACACAATTAGGGATGCTAGAGTACTCACATTAGATTTTGGTATAAACTGCAAAAACATTTTATAGGGGAATTTTCTTGCAAGATCAACATTCCTCTCCCCATTATGTATAGCTACATTCAGAAGAAGAGTATAGTAGTGATGTCAGGATACACTATATCCTTCAGTTTTTATTGGCTAATGGAAAAAAAAAAAAGAAGGAAAGAATTCAGAATCAAGATTAAACATTGTAATGAATATAGCAATGCTAGAAATGAGTGCCTTGCAATAGACTGAAATAACAGATACATGTCCTTCTCAGACTAAAACAGAGGAATTCCTTTAAAACCTAGTAAAGTAAATAAAACCTAACATCTAAGTCTTTTCACTGTTATACTGATAAACATAGGAGGAGTTAGAAATTATATTGTCTCATCTCAGTTTGCCCTTCAATTACTGTATATAAACACAGAAAACAGACAAACAAACAAATAGAAACTGTAAAGGCATGTAAAATTCAATTTTAAATCTCAGGTTTCATGTTTACACTGTCAGATGAAATATATCTAACTGCTGACACTCAAGAAATAACTGAAGCATTAGAAAGGCTTACCTCTCAATAAATTTCGATCCCTGTACATATATAAAAAAGTTTATTTCCTAGCCATCCAATTACTGTCATCCTTATGTGATTTGACTCTGCAGATTATGTTAGAAATAAAGCACAGTCTCACCATTTGAACCTCAGAAACTGAGAAAATTCATGAAGATAATGAATCTTTCTGAAAATAGATTCTAAAATACACTACAAATAAACTGGATTAGACTTGATCATAAACTTGCAGATAACATAATAACATGATAACATAAACTTGTAGACTGGATCATAAACGTATAACAAGTGGGTTTTATAACAACAAATGTGGGTTTATAAAAATGAGTTGTTCTATTCCACATAATATCTAGAGGTAATATGAGGTAGTCTCAATCAGTCACCTAGTGAATAAGAAAATGGAAAAGGATAAAAAAAACTTGAAAAGATGCAAATATAAGCCCAAGAATGGAACAGGTTTTCTTCTCAATTTCTTCACTAGGTCTATGTACCGAGTGACAAAATATTGCCTGTTAGTTAAGGAACAAAAAATATGGAACAAATACCTTGACTATACTATGGATGTCTGTCTGAGATAGGTAAGGCACCAGGTTTTATTTATGTATTCTTTTAAAAGGAAAAGTTTTCTATTGATAGTCAGAAATTATATTTATTACTTATTACTTTTTTCTCTTGTCTTACAGTGATGAAAAATTCTAAACTACAGAGCTGAATTACTATGAAAATAATACAAAATACTATGCATTTACTGTTTATTAAATAAAAATAACTCAATATAGTTTCAGGTTCTCACTTTTTGTTGGAACTGTAGAAATATAATATTCTGGGGAAATCTTAATCATATAGAGACAAACAAGATATTCTTTTCAATAACTGAATGTGGAAATCTATGCCCAAATAAAATTTAGAGCAGAATACAACGTAAGTAATCCAAACAATTTCATTTAAAGTTGGAATATCCACAACTAGAAGTAATTCACCATGCAGCTTGTCTGTGTGTACTAGAACTCATCACAGGGCAGGTTTGATGTATACTCAGATTCTAATAGGTTTCCTGGCATTATGTTTCTGACAGCAAAACTCACTCTTGTACCTTTTTAGTGTCTATATAATACTGAAAAAATTTTTGATCTGACTTTAGAGCCAATTGCAGTACACAGCACAAAGCACTCACTGATGTATCTCATTGCCAAAATACCATTAATTGTGACAAAATATTTTATAGTTCATGAAGTACTTGTATCTATTATTTAAAAAAAAAAATCCTAATAGAGGGCTACTTATTCTTCTATTGTTGCAGTTCTCTAAATTTATTTTAACATACTTTTGTAGCTACAACTATTCTATTGAAATCACTAAAAGTTGTGATGTCTTAAACATAATTTTTGCCACAACAACAAAATTCCATCTCTGGTGTGTAGGATGATTACTTTTAAACTTTTAGGGTACACAAACTCTTGTGAAAATACAGTCGACCTAAGTTTCTATTCCCTCTGCCTCAAACTTAAGTCTCAGCATGTGGGTGGGAAGTATATCTGCAACAGCTTTTATATCTTGTCAAACAATGACAATTGCTTTAATTTGGTCATGCAGCAAAATGCATTTGTCACAAGACAGAATAATCTAATCAGACCCTTTTCTACCTGTGAGATCTAAAAGATTTGATCAGGTAACACAGATCATGATCCTATAATAATACGAAAGCCAGAAGACACTTAGGATAATTGATTAATATTCAGTGAATGCAAAAACATGCTATGGCATGTTATACTTTATTTTAATGTTACATAGAGACACGAACAGTAGATTTGTTTAAAATACATCCGGATACCGTGTTCTGCTGACAATACTGTTTCTATATAGTAGTATGTTAGAAAAGCCCAGTAGCTCTACTGGATCTGTGACTACAGTGAGGAATTTAAAATGTAACACAAGCTAAATTTATAAACTGCTTATAGTATGAGGAAAGATAATTGAAGACTTCAAACTTTGTTACATGGATAATCTTTAACTAACTTTCTATTCCTGTCAATGTGGGAGATAAGACAGATTGATCAGTAACTATTGGTCATTTTCAATCTAATGTTTGCTGTTTTAATTTTATCTTTTAAAATTCAGAGTAATTTTAAAAATTAGTTTCATAGTTTTTCACAGATGATATTGGCAGAGAAAAACAAAAACAAAGATAAATCTGTTTAAGACCATTTGTAAAATCAACATAGAAGTTCAAATACATACAGGACAATCTAAAAATAGATTGGGTTCAGCAGATTTGCATTAATGAAAACCAGATTTCAGTTATTATATTACAAATATATCAATTTTCAGTTACATCTTGAGTGTTGAAACTTGAAAACTGATTTACAACAAATTACCACACAGCCACTACTTCACATAATTGGGGTTGATCTTCTGCATATTGAAAGATAACTGTCTCTGGCAGCTGATTACAGGATTATTAATATTTCTATTATTTCAACAGCCACTAAATTAATGTTCCTCTTTGGACTTAGACCATCTATTACCTCACTGTGAAAATCACTATGCATAATTCAGCTACATAGTAGTTGCATGTTAGAGAATAGTAGGATGTCATTTGAGAAGGATACATGTAAAAAGAATAAAGTTCAGTATTAGAACCACACAAACACAAGACTGAGACTTTGAAAGTGCCTCTTCAGCTGATGTTTAAACCTGGAAATGCCCAAATATTGCAAGTTCCTCATGTTTTAATCTTCAAGTACCCTAGGTAACTAGAATTCTGCTGCACGTGTTGCAGGCCTCAGCCTTAACAAGGTTAAAAGGATCTCCCATGCTGACTAGATATTTTTACTCCTAAGTACTGATAGGTACCAGTAAGTACATGCATGTCTGATGTTCCTTAGAGCTTGAAGTGACCTCTGTGCAAAACAGAGCAGCATCTATTGCTTCTTTCAAACTACACATAATGATGATACTATTGCCACAGCTCTGCCCTACACTTTTTCCCAAAAATATTCATTTATTCATGTGTCTAGAGCTTTAACTCTTCCAGGCTGTGGTACTTTAGCCCAAGGGGATAGGACATTATACACCCTTGTGACAGTTCCTGTCTGTTGAACAGACATTGTATTAAAGAACCTCAGGAAAAAAAAAAGATAAACTTTTTATTGCTTGCTGATGACTGACCTAATCATTAATCAGTGGAGTCAGACATTTCTGACAATCATGACTTTTTTCTGCATAGCTTCAGAAAAGCAAAATTTCCACACCTTAAATGGGCTATAGTCCAGCAGATGTAAAACATTCAAGGAAGGCAAAAGATGTCATTTAATTTGCCTTCAGCAGAAAACAGATTTCGATCTCAGTAGCCCTTAACCTGGAAAATATTTCAACTATTGGGCAGTTGTTAAAAAATAGGAGAAATACTAGTTCTGTCTGTTTTCAAAGAGTGACCCATGCTGTTTGAAGGGCAGCTCAAATGCTGCTATAAGAAGGGATATCTAAAATACCTTGCTTGGACGTACATGTGTGTGTATCCCAAAATAGATCCTACATATTCTAGACACCTCTGCACGTATCTAAACCCCTGAGGTTTAAAGGTAAGTTAAAGTAACCTACTTGGGTTTTTTGATTGTTTCTTTTTTTCCCCGGTGTCAAAATATTAACTAATTCCCAGTATAGCAATTAAATTGATATTCAGACATGTCATACATATTTCAGGAGACTCCAGGCAACATTGAAAACAGACTTCCAAACTTTTATTCAGGCTTCTAAAAATTACAAATTCCACTGTCCCGTTTTATAGAAATTCACTTTCTTTTTCAATCTATCCAATATTCTAAAAATATTCTAGTGGATGGCAATGGGGCCAGTGAGTAAGATACCACTAAATTACTGAAAAAAAATGTTCAAGAACAAGTATAGCAACAGGACTGCATTTAGAACAAAAATAATCTATGAAGAGAATGAGGATGGCAAAAGTATTCTGAACTATTTTTTTTATTAGGTATTTTACCTTGAATGTGTAATGATCTTGCTCACATTATTTTTAAAAAATCATATTTATGTCAAAACGGAACTGGTTTCAACACAGCAATGCCAGGCCATTTCTTATAATTTTTGTAATACAATTTGCAATGGCTACATTTAAAATATGACATGCTTAACCAGAACATAAGACGTTGAGTTAATGCTGAGCACTACTTATAACCTAAGTGTAAAATTGAGCCCAATTTCATGCAAGTGGTTTTGCATATCAATTGATTTACTTGCAACATTAAAAAAAAAATTACTAACAGCAACGAATAACAAAGAATATCTCTGATCACAATTATGTCTATATATTTTCATCTTGTTCAACTCTTCTGTGATGTCCCTCAATATACATGCTCTGATTTAACTTTTTTTCTCTCAGTTATATCTCTTTAGAACATTTGCCTTAGTGGCCTGAATATTATTATTCTTATTATTCTATTCTTATTCTTGTCTTTCAGTATGTGATCTTGGGCTTTACTGATTGCATGCCTTCAAAATCCTGAGCTGCTTGGAGAACTGTTCATTTCATTTTGGCTTTCTTATGGTACTCTTCCATATCTTAGTGTTTTGCAATCACGATATTTATCTTTATGATATTAGATTGTGGTTTAGGCCTATTCAGCAGCTAAAATACCATGTGTCTGCTCACTCTCTCCCACCCTCCCATTCCCACTCAGTGGGATGAGAAGGACAATTGGGAGAAAAAGAAAGGCAAAACTCGTGAGTTGGGATATGAAACAATTCAACAGACAAGGAAAAGAAAACAGAGAGGGAAAACAAAAAACAGTAACAGTAACATAACATACTAAGCACATGATTCACAGTACCATAGCTCACAGTGGATCTTGATGTCCAGGTATCTGAAAACCTGCCCCATAGCACTGTCCCCACTTTATATACTGAGCATGACATCATGTGGTATTGAATACAACTTTGGCTAATTTGGATAAGCTATCTCAGCTGTGTCCCGTCCCAGCTTCCTGTAAAAATCCTAGCCAAAACAAGGACATTGCCGACCTCTTATTCTATACCATCTACATGATGCTCAGATTCTACACTCTCCAATTAATGATCACCAATTTTCCTGGTTTATATATATGCAAACACACACACACAGAGGTATCATTCTCTTAGTCTATGAGCCATCCCTCCAAAATATCTGTTGAGTTCGTTTAGTCCATGAATTTCGGATCCATCTCTCATAACAGTCTCACAGGGTAGGATGCAGAGGTCACTCAGTTCATGTATCTGGAGCAGCTGGTGTATCATGTCCATGGTCTGCGGTTTGAAGATGTCTGTCTCTAGTTATGGGGCACCAGTTGCTACAGCCAGTTCTAGTTCCATCATTGCTGCACTTTGGTTGGTTTTATCAAAGTTAATTCTTCATTTATCCACCTGATTCTTACTGTAATACCTTTGATATGACATATAAGAAGTATCAAAGTGATGACATACAGTATTATATAGAAATTAACATCACACAGTTTAAATTATTGGTTATTTTCACCTAAAATCAAATTTTCTTGAGGTACACATCAAACTTTCCCATCCTCCCAAATCAGCTGCCAAGTACAGACAGGTCCTTGAGCAAAAGCAATCCCATGGATGGGTTTGCCTTTACCTGAAGCAGGAATAACTCAGACTATCTTCCCTAATGTATTCCTTACATGCACCACAGGAAACTTTATCCCCTTCTACAGTACATAGAAGTCAGGACTGGGCAGGGCCAGCTCAATTGGCATATCCCCTAGTATTGACTAACCAGGTGGCTTTTACTAAATCTGTATCCCAATGTTTGAATGTCCCACTGCCCATTGCTCTCAGTATAGTCTTTAACATTCCACTGTATTTTTTTATTCTCCTGGAGGCTGGTACATGATAGTGGATGTAATATATCCACTCAATATCATGCTTTTTGGCAGAGGCATCTATGAGGGTTTTTTTTGGGAACAGAGTCCTGTTATTTGATTCAATTCTTCCTAAAGGGCCATGCTGCCATAAATCTTGGTTTTCAAGGTCCAGGATAGTGTTCCAGGTGGTAGCACGGGGCATGGGACATGTTTCCAGCCATATGGTGGTTGCTTCCACCATCATAAGCACATTGTGCTTTACTTAGCAAGTTCATGACAGTGTGATACAATCAATCTGCCAGGCCACCTCATATTTATATTTCAGCTATTGTCCTCCCTACCACAGAGGATTTAACCACTTGGTTTGCTTGATTGCAGTATAAGTTTCACATTCCTGGATAAACTGTGCAATAGTGCCCATCCCTCAATCATAAGCCCATCTATATGTTGCATCTCTTCCGGGATGGCCTGAGATGTCGTGGGCCTACCAAGCTATAAATACTTGACCTTTATTTTGCCAGTCCAAATCCATCTGAGCCACTTCAATTCTAGTAGCCTGATCCATCTGCTTGTTGTTTTAATGTTCTTCAGTAGCCCAACTCTTGGGTATGTGGGCATCTACGTGATGTACATTTACAACCAGGTTCTCTACCCAGGCAGCAATATCCTGCCACAATGCTGTGTGCTGTCAGTTGCTCTGCTTCTGTTGCTATAACCACCCTCACACAGGACATTTGCCATCCTCCATGAGTCAGTACAGAAATAGAGCACTGGCCACTTTTCTCATTTATCAATATTTAAAGTCAGCTGGATGGTTTTCACGTCTGCAGGCTGACTCAATTCACCTTATCCTTCTACAGTTTTTGTGATTCATTGTGTAGGACTCCACAGAACAACTTTCTGCTATGATGTTTTCCTACAAAATGACAGGACCCATCAGTGAACAGGGCATATCACTTCCCATTTTCTGGTAGTTTATTATACAGTGGGCCACTTCAGCACGTGTCAGTTCCTCCTTTGGTGATATTCTGAAATCTTTGCTTTTGGGCCAGTCTATAATAACTTCCAAAATTCCTGGGCAACTGGGGTTTCCTATTTGAGCCCACTGTGTGATCACTGCAACCCACTTATTCCATATACCATCAGTTGCATGACATAACTTATTTTTTTGATCATACCCATTGGGATCTGATGACATCCATCTTGCTTTTTTATTCCTAAAAACTAGGTCTCCTGCGTAAGTACTTTGACCTTATATTAGTTTATGGCAAAACAAACTTTCAGAAGGGTTTGGATTATTTTCTCACCTTTCTCAAAAACTTTGCTGTGTTGCACCACATGATAATAAAATCATAGAATAGTTGAGTTGGAAGGGACCTTCAAAGGTAATCTAGTCCAACCCCCCTGCAAGGAGCAGGGACATCCCTGACTAGATCAGGTTGCTGAGAGCCTCATCCAACCTGGCCTTGAACGTTCCCAGGGATGGGGCATCCACCACCTCTCTGGGCAACCTGTTCCAGTGTTCCACTATCCTCACTGTAAAAAATTATTTTACATTTATATTTTATAAACCATTCCCCCTTGTCCTATCACAACAGGGTCTGCTGAAGTGCTTCTCCCCATCTCTGGTGAGACCCCCACCTGGAGTACTGCATCCAGTTCTGGAACTCCCAACATGAGAAGGACATGGACCAGCTGGAGAGGGTCCAGAGATGGGCCATGAAGATAAAAGGGCTGGAGCACTTCTCCTATGAGGACAGGTTGAGAGAGTTGGGGCTGTTCAGCCTGAAGAAGAGGATGCTCTGGGGAGACCTTATAGCAGTCTTCCAGTACCTCAAGGGGGCCTAGGGGCCTACAGGAAAGACAGGGAGAGACTCTTCAGTAGGGCCTGTTGTGACAGGACTAGAGGTAACTGTTCCAAAACAGAGGGAGGTACATTTAAATTAGATATTAGGAAAAAATTTTTTACACTGAGGGTTGTAGAACACTGGAACAGGTTGCCCAGTGTCAGGGACGGAAAGAGTTAATGTCTCAAACATTGTTGTGACTGTGGCACTGGTACAGTCTGCAGTCTGCACAGGGGAGGGGGAGGCCACATGGGGGATGTGCAGCTCCCCCTGCCCCTATTCCAAATATAGGCAGGGGTCACACAGTGGTCATCTGAGGAGGGGGCTTCCGACCACTCCTCACAGTAGCGCCCGCTTCGCCGCCTGTGCTTCAAGGGGCAGAACTGGACGCGGGGATTAGACTATAAAAGACACTGCCTGAGAGAGCCACGTGGCAAGCCCCCCACCAGAAGACCATTACGGCCACCCACCACTGCGGCCCCGCCACCAGAAGCTACGCGCCCGCTGCCCCACCGGAGGATCTGCGCGCCCACCCGTCATCGTCGTCGCTGGATCCAAGGGTGGTGATATCTCTTTCCCTCTTTTCCTCTGTCTCTCTTCTGTTTTCCTTTTCCTTCTTAGAAATATTCTGTTAAGAGCCCCGGCTACCAACCCCCTTTATGCCTTCCAAGTTCCAAAGTTAAGTCGTTCCTCCAAATGTTAAATAAAATCCTAAATCGATCGTTTGGTGTCGGTTCACCTTAATATAGTCCGAGGGAATCAGAAGCCTGCTACGGCTCCGGGCCGTAACACCCAGAGAGGTGGTGGGTGCCCCATCCCTGGAAACATTCAAGGCCAGGTTGGATGAGGCTCTGAGCAACCTGATCTAGTTGAAGATGTTCCTGCTCGTTGCAGGGGGGTTGGACTAGATTACCTTTAAAGGTCCCTTCCAACCTTAACCATTCTATAATTCTATGATCTTTCTCACAAGTGACAATGTGCTTGCCTAAACAGTGGCTGAAATCCTTTCACATATCTTGCAGCTCACTGAGGGGAAGAGATTGATTGGTTACTGTCTTGTATATGAGTTCTTCCTCTGAGGAAGAGGAAGAGCCCTCCTGCAGAGTTCTTCCTCGGGAAGAAGCAGATAATTCTTCCTCTGCCTCCTTCTGTTTCGCAATGGCCCTGCATCAGAGGAGTCTGCCTCCTTGCCAACAGAGTGGTATGCTGCTTCCTCCTGCTCCTTCTTAGGATAAGCTTCTTCATCCTGTACTAAATGTGCTCACTTCTGCTATCCAGCATCAGGACAGATCTTGGCGTGGCATTCCTAAAAAGTGTTTCTGTAAATATAAACAAGTCCTAGGACACATTCAGGAGCCACAGTAATAAGAGCATGCTGGCTTGAACATCCCCAGCATATTCAATATTCTCAAAAATTGTTTGAACCAGCCTGAAGGACAAAGGGGAAGTTAAAGAGTGGGGGAAATTATCTACATACAGATACCAACTTAATCTCATGGCCACTGATGTTATCATATCATAAACTGATATTGCATAGTACAATAAAATGATAATCCTTATCATTCTCCCCAAGGTGATAAACAGCACCACAAAGAATACATAGCACATATGAATTTACATAACATAACCACATGACCAATCAAAGTAACATTGTGATCAGTGACTATTTAACTAATTGTTGTGGTTTTGTTTAGTGAGGGGGGGGCTAAGTTGGTAGTTTCTGTAGGAAACTGCTAGAAGTTGCTGCCCTTTGTTCAGTGGACTCTGCCCGGCCTAGGGTGGACCTGCTGTTGGCCAAGGCCAAGCCGATTGGTAGCAGAATGTCCCGTGATAACACCTCTGCGATAATGTATTTAAGAAGGGGAAAACAGAAAAAAAAAGGAGAAAAGAAGATGTGAGGAAGCTGAGCGTGGGCAGAGGCCCAGAGTGGGAGGCGCAGGCCTCGTGGGCCTTGCAGGCCTCACCCTCTGGGCTCTCGCCCGGCGGCCAACTGGGCCCAACTCAGCCTGGCCTGGCTGCAAGAAGTGAAGAGGAGATGAGATGGATGATGTGAAAAGATCCTGAGAGGCGTCTGCCAGCCTGTTGTGAAGAACTTTTCTTGTGAGAGAAACAGCTGTAGACACCAAGGTCAGTTCAGAAGGAGAGGGAGGAGTAATGCGGCTCCTGGCCAAGATTCCCCTGCAGCCTGTGGTGATGACCATGGTGGAGCGGGTTGTCCCCCTGCAGCCCATGGAGGTCCACGGAGGAGCAGAGATCCACTTGGAGACCGTGAAGGACCCCACACTGGGGGAGGTGGATGCCTGAAGGCGGCTGTGGCCCCTGGAGGGCCCGCTGGGGCAGCCGTTCTGGAGAGACTACACTCCGTGGAAGAGATGACCTACGCCGGAGCAGTTTCGTGAAGGACTGTGGCGTATGGGTGGGACCCCACACTGGAGCAGGGGAGGAATGTGAGGAGTTCTTCCCCCGACTATGAAGCAGCGGCGTACAACATCGCGTAATGAACTGACTGCAACCCCCATTCCCTCTTCCCCTGTGCCGCTCGGGGCGGGAAGGTAGTAGAGATAATGTTAAGCTCGGGAAGAGGGAGGGGTGGGGAGGAGGTTTATCTTGTTCTCTGTCTCATTATCCTGCTAGTTTTAGTAATAAATGAATAGTTTTCCCCAAGTCGAGTCTGTTTTTGCCCGTGACGGTAACTTCAAGGATTTCTCCCTGTCCTTATCTCAAACCTCGAGCTGTTTTTCTTCTATTATCTCCCCCTGTTCTCTCGGAGGGTGGGGGGAGTGAGAGAGAGACTGCGTAGTCTGGTCCCAATCGGGGCTGAACTACGACACCAATATAATATATGCATATAACAAATTTTGTTTCAAGTCCCTCTGATCAGATCTGTCATTATCTTAACACTTGAAGTCCCACACTGGGCATCAAACTGTCACGGTTTAGCCCATTCAACAGCTAAAATACCGTGCAGCTCACTCACTTCCCACCTCCTCACCACCCTCAGTGGGATGAGGATAAGAATCAGGAGAAAAAGAAAGGCAGAACTCATGGGTTAGGATAAAGACAGTTCAACAGAACAGTAAAGGAAGAGAAAACTGAGAGGAAAAACAGTAACAAGTACATTAAAGCTTTAATTCACAGTATAACAGCTTACAGTGAATCCTGACTCCTAGTTCACTCCCAAGCAGCAAAAACCTGCCCCTTAGCACCAACCCCATTTTATATACTGAGCATGACATCACATGGTATTGAAATTCCCTTTGTCTAATTTGGGCAAGATATCCCAACTGTTGGCTAATTAGTAATCTATCCCAGCTGTGTCCCCTCGCAGCCTCCTGTGAAAATTAATTATATCCGAGCTGGAATCAAGACAGACTACTGTGAGGTAAGCTCTTATCTTCCAGCAGAGGAAATTGTAAATACTCAACAATTCTACAAATCAAATCACACCACCAGTGAAGTTATTATCACATGTGATTTGCTGAGCATTGTACATTTGCTAAACTTTGTCATAAGTGCTAGTACAGCATCCAGTTGCCAGGATATTATTTTACATCTGTGAGATCAGTCCACAGCCTTATTCATCACATATTAACATATTCTGTTGAAATTCTTCTACAAATTTGGCTTTGTCTATGTTGAAATAAATCTTTTTTGATCATGTGATTAAAATCTGTATCATAATGTTAATTTAAATATAACATAATTAAAAATGGACAAGCAACATAAACACCATGTAAAAGACTGTCGAATATTTGTCTCAACATTGTTGAAAAATCAAACCACCACCCGAACAATGTGTAAAAGACTATGTCGAATATTTGTCTCAACATTGTCGAAACGTCAGACCATCACCCGAACAATGGAACTTCCTTTAAACCATAGGACTAGAGTCTTCCTGTTATCTTGCAAGCCAATTCCTGTTATCTTGCAAGCCAACTCGTGTTGTCCTGCGAACATGAATGTAGAGTTGATTCTGAGAAATTTAGCCCTACCCCCTGGCATGCGCCCAGACCCGAGGCCAGAAAAACAGAGGGGCCCAGAGATGGTAACGGGCATGCATATCACCGCCAGGTGAGGGGTGCGGCTAGGCAAACCAGCTCTTGGAATACAATGAATATGCAACAAAACAAACAATAAAAGGACAAAACCAACCAATATAAAAAGGGGAACAAACATCAGGACAATCAACATTGATGGAACCAACATCGATGGAATCAACATCGGAATCAACATCGGATGGATTTTTCCCCCATCAAGTGAACTGGACTGTCGGGACGCCGCAGCTCCGTGGTGGTAGCTATTGCAACTGAAACTCTTTTCCCTCTTTCCTTTCTTTCTCTCTTTTCTCTTGCATTTGCAAACTTGTTGTTGGGTTAATAAAGTTACCTGGTTCTTGACTCTGTTTTGAGTCTTAATTCTGTTCCTGAGAATACGAGCAAAACCACGTTCCTGTGTGTGAGAGGTTGGTCCAGCTGCCCCTAGCCTCCCCAACTCATCTGAGGTCGGCTAGAATGCAAGGAAGCCTTCCTCTCATCCGAAATCGGAGCATGACACACCAGTATTTACAAGCCTTTGCTTACATGTCTTTGTAATCTTAATTTTCTTTTCTCTTAATCTTCGATTTTATAATCTTTTGTGGTCATGTCCAAATACTGCTTAATTAATTATAAAATAATATTGCAAAATAAAACCCAAGATTTCTCTCATGACAGAAATAACCAACACAGAACACAAATTAAAATACATATTATAGGTATTAATGAATTTTGTCAAAACACAGGATGTAAGTTTTATTAGAATGCATCAAAAGATGCAGTCACTGATAATGTAAGTATTATCATTCTAAGTAGTCTTTAGTATTATAAGTATTTTTGATCAAATCCCATAGCTGATTAAAAAGCATCACGTTTTGTAAGACTCATTGTTTTTAGCATGAGTCTCATCTATTTAGGCTGATAATAACTACTTCATTTAGTTACACCATCCCTCAGTTTATACTTATTTATTATTATCATTCAAAGTGAAAAATAGTTAACTCTGCTCTCCAAAGGTGTGTTTTGAAGCAGTGAAATATGATAGCCAGGGGAAGGGCTGGATGGAAAGCAGAGACATAGCAGAGACAGCAGCACTGAATGGTAGGTGCCACTCCCAGAACCACAGGAACCACAGTCCTCTTCCAATAATACTGCTGCAAAATAATTTTGGTATCATATATATTTAAAATTGTAGTACCACTGTAAGAGTAATTGTCTGTCTTTTTCTACTGTATATGGCACTTATCTTTTATACTAGGGTCTTGTACTTACAACATGTAATAAGCACAACTTCAGGTGGTATAAATCAACAAATTGATGTCCCACTATTTTTAGAAGTAAGGGCAAGGCATATGAGAAAGTCTTATCCTTTAACTTATGCAGAAGAATGAACTGTAAATTTAAAGTCACTATATATTTTTCATCATTATTCATAATTTACCTGCACCAAAAGTTGCACCAGGTCAATGCTAAGCTCATGTTCAATGGGATATTAAAGAAGGTTTTAACCTAATACTGCTCCTCTAAAGTCAACGAAGTTTTTACTATTAACATTAAGAGAAACAGATCTAGGGCAATGCTGAGTGCTTTACAAAATCCTGTATGAGAAGCTGAACAAGGAACTAGCCTGAAGGGTTTAAAACCTACTGTTCCAAATGATGGAACACCTAGGACAAAACAACAGGATGAATTTAATGGTGGTCATGAAAAAGAAGTAGAAAGAGGAAAGACATAACTTAGTAACTTAGCAAGCGTTTTCCTGCAATATGAATAATTGTTACTATCAATATTGTTTAGAAATTAAAGAAGTAGAATGACTAATGAAACAAAGTGTCTTTGTTATCCATCTCTTAAAAGGGTGGTGGGGACATGTTATATTGACATTTTAACTCAAAGGTTTGGAATGGTAAATAACATAGTCAAAGACTTACAAAGACACTTCTTAAAGAAAATGGCAGACTATCTTGAAAGCTAAGACACTTCGTAAAGTAGAACACTTAGGTCTGAACAAAAAATATAAAATCAAACTCTGTGGACCAGGAAGTTTGGTTAAAAATGTCAGTGTTGATTGTATACATGTAAAAATTATATGATGTTTAGATTGTGTTTTTGTAGACTGCTGTAAAAATCAGAAAATATATTTCCTATGGTTGAAACCCTTGTTGATCATTATAATGAAATGTCTTTAGTTTATTAATGAACTGAATCCTTAATGGACACTGGCAAAACAAAGCTTAGCTTAGAACCTTGGCCTGTATTCAGACAACAGAATACCCCATGGCGTATCCATGAGATATGTCATGACTAACGAAAAAATAGTTCAGACATTGATTGGTTTGGTTAAAATTATTGAGTGGAACAGGTTCATTACTAATGGATCATTAGAATATGCATTTACAGATGGATTTTTCTGCTAGGTTCAGTGTCTCCCCTAGGACACCAGATGCAACAGTGTGTATATGTAAAACAAGAGTCCATCTCCTGCATGAATAGATAAAAATACCGTAAAGTGCACAGTGTATGTGAACAGCTGCTGAAAATCATTAAGCTTCCTTGGGTACTTAATTATTAGAAAGTTCTAAATTCCTTATCATCCTTTCTTTCTTCTATTAATCATAAGCTCCTCTGTTTCCCGCATATCGTTCACTATATCAACTAAGTATTTCCTAACTAGTATTTCTCTTCTTATGCAATCATCCCCTTCTGCTTTGTTTCCCTGTTTTTCTGGATAATCTCTTTCCTCTTCTATCATTAAGGCTTAATTTAGAACTGTTTCTAGTGTCCATTTCGTAAAAAAGATTTAGTAATTAATCTTTGGATTATTAATGACTCCAGATGCAAATAACCTTTATTAAAAATTGTACTATAGCACAGGGAAGGGAACTATCTGAAGAATAACAAACAGTAAAATTTCAATGAAGCTGAATAAAGTAGAGATGCTTCTTAAAAGGTTATTTTTTTAGTAAAGTTCTAGACTTGACCTCACATTCTATAGATGTCCAGAAATCATCTTAATCTATTTAAATCACTGGCAGCAGAAAGTAAATATAAAACTGCCATAGTTTCATAAGTAGCAAGTGGATCTCTATAACGTATTATTCTGTCATATAGTTATAGAAAGTAAAACAAGTCCTCTAAATGTAACTTACACTTGATTTTCAGTATTTTGGTTTACAAAAATATTAAAATTATAAATAATACACTGAAGCTATTCTGATTATCTGAATCATTAATATAAAAAATGAAGATTATGTTATTATTATTATTATATAAGAATATTATTTTATAAAAAGTGGCAATCCTCAGGGGTCCATATTCCAGCCCTGTTCAACATCTTTGTCGGCAACATGGAAAGTGGGATAGAGTGCACCCTCAGCAAGTCGCCAATGACATCAAGCTGTGTGGTGCCGTCGATGTGCTGGAAGGAAGGGATGTCATCCAGAGGCAGCTTGACAGGCTGGAGAGGTGAACTCGTACAAACCTCATGAAGTTCAATCAGGATAAGTGCAAGGTCCTGCATGTGGGTTGGGGCAATCCCAGGCACAAATATAGGCTCCGTGGAAAACAGATCGAGACCAGCCCGAAGAAGAAGGACGTGGGAGCAATGACGGACCTTTAACGGTCCCTGCCAATCCTAATGATTGTATGATTCTAATATTATATTAATTGATCAAAACCACTAAATCCTTAGTGTATTCTTCATACTTAATATAATTTAATCTTTTAAAATAGTTGTTTTCTAATAATTCTGTTTGGTTTTGGAGGCTTCCTTGCATGGGTTTGCAGTATATCAACCATCATTTATAAATTTTACACTTTTTAAACAAAATAACATTTTTTTTCTAAGCCAACATTGACATCATAGTGTTAAATCACACCTCAGATTTAACTAATGCACTATGCTCCAATTTTATAGAAAAATATTTGTGGTGCTGTACATAAAAGAAGCATCATAATATGAGAATCTATATTGAGACATACTACTCTCTGTCCTACCTTATAACTTGCTCTCCATAAACTATTGCTCCATGATGTTACATCACAGGTTTGTAAAGTCCTCCCAGCAGCCTGTAGCCTACCAATAGAAGCTTTATTATTGAGTTATGTTACATACCTCTATATTCTGAACAGCATATCAGAACAGGAGCATGATGGTAAGTAAAATAGAATTAGTAAAAAGGTTTACATTATTTTAGTAAAAATATGAAACAAATTTTATTTTTAAAATGTGAAAAGCTATGACTTTCATGCATTAAAGTTCAGGAACTTTAACGTAATTGTTGTAAAAGATTAGCCTGTTCAGAAGCAACCGTATCTCAACCTCTTCAAGACAGACCATGCTCTAATAATATCAGGTACTTCCATAGTGTTGCAACAAATATGGCAGAAGTGTTGCATTAAAATAATAATAATAAATAACCAATAATTGTACAGAAAATTTAACTTACAAGGGTACTAACATGTATGATGCCAGTAATACAGAAATAAATCACAGACTTTCATTTTACTGTCCTTTCAAATTGGTGATAAGGAGTGTTGAAATACAAAGGAATCCCCAAAATTTAAAGTAAAAATTTGCATATATTTGTCTGTAATTTTAAAACTGTATTGAGAAATAAAAGATTTTGCTGTAACTGCAAAAAATGCTACCTGTAAGAACACAGTAAGTCTTTGCTGCAAGATTTTAGACAAATTAAAAAACTCCAAAATTACATGTCTTCACAACTAATAGGAGAAATACGTGCAATGAAGTTGCAATTTCAGCAACTGAACTAGAAACAACACTAAGTTTAAACAAATATAGCCTTTTTCATTTTTTCAAGACTTTTCAAGTACATAAGCTCTCATTCAATAACTGTTTATAATGAAGCATTCCAGTTTTGTATACTGTCAGAGGGATACAGGCAGCAGAAAGAAGAAGTGGAATTAGCTATAATTGCCTTTATTCATAAGAAAGAGCAAAATATCTGCTTTATTCTAAAAAGGGTCTTATTTCTTCATTAAATATACATGTGAAGATCTTAGTTTTGAACAGAGTCTGAAAAAAATTATTGTAGTCCTGAAAAAAATTGAAGAGGATCAATATATTAGATTTCTAAACAGTTTGGAAGTATACAAAACAATATGTGCCCTGAAGAAACTTTATCATATTATGTGTCTTCAATAGATTTGAAAGACCTGATTTGTATTTCAATTAGTAAGATTTGTCTTTTCTATCCTTTTAATCAAGGAATACAACTGCTATACACATTCCCTGAGGCAGTAATTGCCACAGAGAAATACTTTCCAGCCAAGGAAAGAACTCTAGCAGGGGTGTATCTTGTTTCTTTTATGCACACTTGTAATAGATTTTATCAGTAACTTTGTCATATAACATGGTCATGATACAGCTCCCATTTTCTCAGATAAAATTTTGCATGCTTTCTTTCTTATTCTATACAGATAACAAAGTACATTATGCAATTATGGGCAAATCTATTCCTATTGTTTGAAAGGCACATGAGTCAACAAACATTTGCACCTCTCCTTAGCACAATTCCTTGTATGCAATTGTAATGAATAAGTAAGTATGACTTCAGATGGAGACATGTGTCCAGAATATCCTGCACAAGGTTCCATCCTAGGCATTATTCTGATGGATTGTAAGGAAGAAGGAAACTGTCCAGCTTACACTAATATTGGGAGAAAAAATGCATACATATTTCCCTATGTATAGTAAATTAAAGAACTCTAGGACTAATTTATGGTATTAAAGTAAACAAACTTACGGAATTAAACTATTTGTAAAAGTAAATATGTGAATCATAGCCATTCCAGTTTTACTAAGAGACATGTGTTTTGCTATTTTATACCATAAAGTTCTGATTTAATGGAAAATCAAAAAGGTTTATAGTTGCATTTCAGAGAAAATGCTTGAGAAAAAAATAGGTTTTAAGAGACTTAAGTAATATTTTAAAAATTTTTGCTCCCTAATAGAAGACACTGACAAGATGCTTTTATTATACAATGAAAGCCATTCTACTCTGGGTATCATATAATATATTCAGGATAGAATTCAGTGTTATTTTATACAGAATATGGTGAAATAATGTATTTTTTGTAATCTATGTAAAAGGTCTTGGCCAAATATTTACTATAAGGAAACTACTTTTATAACCGTCTGTTCTGGTTTTGTTTGGTGGGGGGGGGGCCTAAGGTGGTAGCTTCTGTAGGAAACTGCTAGAAGTCGTTCCCCTTGGTTCAGTGGACTTGGCAGGGCCTAGGGCGGACCCGCTGCTGGCCAAGGCTGAGCCAATTGGTAGCGGAATGTCCCGTGATAATGCCTCCACAATAACGTATTTAAGAAGGGGAAAACAGGAAAAAAAAAAAAGAAGATGTGAAGCAGCTGAGCGGGGGCAGAGAGGGGGAGGCGCGAGCCACGTGGGCCTTGCTGCCCTCACCCTCTGGCCTCCCGCCGGGCAGCCGACTGGGCCCAACTCAGCCCAGCCTGACTGCAAGAAGTGGAGAGGAGGTGAGAAGTGAGTAAGATGTAAAAAGGATCCTGAGAGGCATCTGCTAGCCTGTTGTGAGGAGCGGCTGCAGACACCAAGGTCAGTGAAGAAGGAGGGGAAGGAGTAACGCAGCTCCTGGCCAAGATTCCCCTGCAGCCTGTGATGATGACCATGGTGGAGCAGGTTGTCCCCCGGCAGCCCATGGAGATCCATGGAGGAGCAGAGATTCACCTGAAGCCCGTGGAGGACCCCACGCCAGAGCAGGTGGAGGCCTGAAGGAGGCTGTGGCCCGTGGAGGGCCCGCTGGGGCAGCTGTTCTGGAGGGACTGCACCCCGTGGAAGAGATGACCCACGCCGGAGCAGTTTCACGAAGGACTGTGGCCCGTGGGAGGGACCCCACGAAGAAGCAGGGGAGGAGTGCAAGGAGTTCTTCCCCCGATGACAAAGTAGCGGCATAAAACAACGCGTGATGAACTGACTGCCACCCCCATTCCCTCTTCCCCACTGTGCTGCTCGGGGGGGAAGGTAGTAGAGATAATGTTAAGCCCAGGAAGAGGGAGGGGTGGGGGGAGGTTATCTTGTTCCCTGTCTCATTCTCCTGCTAGTTTTAGAAATAAATTAGTGTTTTTCCCCAAGTTGAGTCTGTTTTGCCTGTAACGGTAACTTTAAGGATCTCTCCCTGTCCTTATCTCAAACCTCGAGCCGTTTTTCTTATATCATCTCCCCCTATTCTCTTTGGAGGGTGGGGGGAGTGAGAGAGAGACTGCGTAGTCTGGTCCCGATCAGGGCTGAACTACGACACCATCTTTCTCACTTTTCTGATAACAATAGCATCACTTCTAAAGTCAGACACAAGGAAACCCAAATTATTTAAATTTCTGTACCAGGGAACATTTCTTTCAAAGAGACAAGCAAGCAATACAGGTTTACAGCCTGAAGAACAACACTACAAACCTGTGCTGAATTAAGGAGTAAGGAAAAAAAAACTGTTTAAAATATACTGTATCAAAAATTCCTAATCTTGTGTACCTGAAGTTCTTATTGAGGTCTTACAATTACCTGCTTTAAAATGGCAGCTAATAAAGTATCAAAACTTTAGATTGAACTTGATATGCCTGTTCAAGAGAGGATATTTTGGCAGGTAAAAATGTGACTGTTAGTGGGAGAGGGTTTTAAGTTGTTTTTTAAATAAATATATTGTTGTCCTTCTTTATGTGCATATATACTCTGTATGTATACTGTGAATACAGCTTTTTGCATTCATGTGGCTGTTATAAGTTTATACAACTTTTAAACTTTATGACAACCCACATCATACTTCTCTAAGAATAACAGTTAACATATTCCTTACTCTTAACATAAACATGACATTTTGGGACAAGTGCATTTAATTATTAAGCATATGAGTATGAAAATGTGAAGATTCTGCCCAACACTTGCTAGTGATAATTTTATAAGGGTCTGTTTTATTTGCCTATTTAGGTCATGCCTGAAGAATACAACTGTTAAGTGTTATTTCCATCAACTATATTTTATTGATACATATTTATGAAAGAGAAAAGACCTTTATATTACTCTGTTCATCTACATCAACATTACCAAGTAATACAGCATAATACAAGCAGACCAAAACATTATTTTTCAGGACCTAATATCCAGACTGTCTGTTTTTAATAGAAGTTACTTTGAATTCCTTGAAGAAGAACACGTTTTCGAGTTCAGTCTAATCTAGAAAGAATCCCATTCCTGAGCTCGGTGATCACTTTGAGGGGCTAACTAAAGCACAGTCAATGAGGATAATCAGTAGATTTGCTTCAAAAGCACACTTCTGATCATTCTGCTAGTGTAGGCGTAACCAGAGAGTTACCATACATAGGCTGATGCTGTCCTGAACTGATCAGGGGCAAGGGAGTACACAGGGAAACTACACAGCTGTGACTATGTCTTGTAGTGCTTGTAACACACTGTGCATGGTGTTTCAGTAATTTTTAAAAAGAGCTGCATTTCCCATATCCCTCTTCAGCAACTACACATCAAGAGCCTTGTAACACATGCAAAAAAACTCCAATAACAATAGCCTAAAGTACTGAGAACCAGTAATAGCAATTTCTATGGAGTTACAAAAACTAGAGAAAGATGCAAATATATATATGTACAAAGAAGTTTAACAAGAGCATTGGAATAACTAGCAAACTCCCTAAATACAAGGCAATTAAATAGAGACTTAAATATTCTGAATATCAGATAACATACAATTAACAGGATAATATCACTGGTGATGAGTGAACAATTTTGTAGAAAATCTGAAAAGATAAAATTAAAATTTGAAGAAAATTTTCAAATTCAGTAGCAGACGTTTGATAATTAAAATGCTAGATAAGATATTACACTGTGTTGTTTATTAACAAATGTGGAGCATACAACAGGTAAATATGTTACTTGTTAACCAAAGCGTGAAAAGTGAAACATGATGAAATATCCTTTCTTCCTTTCTGGTGCAAGAGAGGTATTTTGCAATAATTGATCTATAATCTTCAACTGTAGTCTGGAAATAATATGAGTAGAAAAGTTGGAAAATAGTGCAACATATTTATATATAGCAGAAAAAAATGCATAGATTTGAATAATTCACCTTCTTCTTTCAATATATAATATATACAATGAGAGTTTAAAAGAATCATTAATTAAAGCAAAGAAGCAAAAACTGGTAACAGACTATGGGGACTTAATACAATGGGCTTTCTCCACTGTAGAAACAATTCATGTCAGCTACAGACATAAAATTCTCTAAGAAATACGAGAATAAGAAAATAAATCCATCATACAATATTAGTGCTCCCTATTTGTATTTCTCTTGAGCTATAGGTTATTATTAGAAGTTTTGCTGTATTGATATTATGCAAGCATGAAAGAAAACCAATTTCTGCTGCAAGGAGCATAAAGTCTAATCATAAAACAGTATATTTTACTGTATGCCCAAGAAAAAAGAAAAGATGAAACAGTACCTTTCCTGTGATGGAAGTCACAGTACATCAACCTCAACATCTGTAACACTTCTGAAGACAACATGTCAAAGAAAAATTTTGAGAATGAAGTTTTAAGAAAGAGTGGAAGTTCTTTTAGATTCTTCCTAGAATAAGAAGTAGCTTGGGAGAAAGAACAAGCTCCTTGTTTAAAAGTATATTCAGCTTAGCAATGGGATGTCCCATCACAGGCTCGAGATTTCCTTGATTCAATTGCTTGCCTTGGTTTAAGCTCTTGATCATAATGTTGAAGCTTTTGGCCCAATATCAAAGGCCAGATTTTAATCTCTGAATCTATGTAACAGTTCTATTCCTTTGGAAGAAAATAAATCTCAAAACTCTGGAAATGTGAAAAACTTGAGGAAAAAAACTATTTAAGATGAACTGACACTGGAGAAATCTAAAGCAGCTATAGACAACTATATTTCTGATATGTAAGTTATCTTGACAGTTGTTATAGATCTATATGTGTTTGTATTTATATAAAACATAAAAATACCTTAAGCTATTGTGTGTTAAAGGGAAATGTTAAAGATTATAAACTTTGTTGTCTATTTGTTTGTTTCTTAAGGTTTATAGAGAGAAGAGAGATTCTTATCACTGGAACAGTAGTAGTATAATTATAGCAAAGATCAAATATACTTCATCAGAGTAAGATACGGATATTAACACTATGAACCACTAATAAATCTTAATAATTTTCAAAAATGTCTGACATATTCAAGACCAATCTTGTACTGATATATTTAAATTTTTACTTCCTAAACTTATAAAGATAAACAAATTTTATTCCATGTACTATTTTTCTATTTTGTCCTAATTCCCTGTATTTTACCAGCCATTATAAATACTGTAATATAGCCTTATCCAACAGCAAAAGGTGGAATTCTTCTGGAGTGTATATAATTCTCATTATACATCGGTTTGCCATCTGCCTCTAAATATCACTTAAAACAAATGAACAAAAATAAAAAACAAAGTAAAAAGTGCTGAGCCTCTTTCACAGAGGTGGGTTTTTTTTTTCAAAATTAAGAATTCCTATGAGTCAGAGTATTCCTGAATAGTTTTCGTATGGCTATTTTCTAAAAAATTTATCTACTGAGTTTGAATACAATCATGATAAATTTTGCAGAACAAGAGTAATCATTAAAATATTAATTTACTAGTTTTACTCAAGGGCAATCCTTTAGCCTGCGCATGAATTCATGCCACTTTCTCCAAGTGAAAAGTTGCTTTTTTTTTTTTCTGGTAAAAACTACTGTTCACTTTGCAAAACTATTAGCTTTAATGGTCATTTGCTAGCAACTACCAGTATTGGCTAGACCATTGGAACAAAATAAAATATAATCATTTCACTTTTAAGGAAAATTTTGTATTATAGCTGATGATATTCCCCCTCCTTACTTCACTCCAGAAGAAAATAAGCTAAGTATTTTCTATTGCCCTTAGTCTTTACCTAAGTAAATTGCCTTTATCTGAATACCACAATTAATTAAAGACGGACAGCTTGTGACTTCTATTTCAGTGAAGCAATTTGTCAAAACTTTATTGGCTAGGAGTTGATGTGCTTTTCTTTTTCCTCTTTAACTACATAGTTTATTAAGATCCTGGTCAGAAGACTAAGCTTCACATTTCCACCTGGAATTTCCATGAACTCTTTTCTTTAGATATAGACCTAATTACACTTATATTTGACTCTGAAATCAATGAAATAATTCAAATTACTAGAGCTAGGCACTTGTATAAGAATTTTGTTGAATCAGGGCCTATAAAAAGATATTTTATTAGTTTTAATATTTCACTTTACTGTCTAAAAGCTATTTACTTTCACTTTACTGTCTTAAAGCTACAAAATCTTAGTGTCGTGGACTGCAGAGCCGTAGATTTCTTTCAAGTCTAAGAAAAATATGACCTCTGTGTATCTAAAGCGGTTTTCAGGATTCTAACTCTAGAATTCTGTTATGTTTTAATGTTTTTATTTTAGTATAGGCTACCTAGTGTGTCATGCACTATATAAATTACACCCTATTGAAAAGGCAAGTTGATATTTTATAACCAGTTTTCAAAGCTAATTGTGTTCCATTGATAGTATAGTCCTCTGGGGAACTGAATAACACAAGGTAGTCTATCTTGTTAGGATTTGTTGTACAATTTTCTTTCCTTTATGCCTTCAAAACTCCTAATATTTTAAATACATTAGAAAAAATTTCAGAAATTCTGTCATTTCATAGTATGTTTAGTTTTAGCAGGAGCTTCCACTGGCTATGTCCTTGTAAATTTTTCAGCCTATTTTCAAAGCTAAGAGGAGAAAAAAAAACCACACAAAACAAACCAAATCACACAAATATTCAAATGAAAGCAGAACTGAAGGGCAGAAGAAACAGAATGGAGAAGTATGGTGTAAAAAATTAGGACAGCATTATAAGCAAGGAGACAATTAGGCACCTGCAGTTCGGAGATAGGCAGAAGATGATACAAAGGGCAAAAGATAACATAATATGACAGGTGAGGAATGAAGAGAGTGCTGTTATGTAGAGGAGAAAGATGGAGCAAAAGGATTAAAAAGGATGAAATAATGAATATCTGCTAACTCAGATTAATTTGTCAGCACTCCAAAGGCACAAGGTAGACTTGAACTAGATGAGAAGTAAAATACAGATGTAAGAAGTTTTGTTGGTTTGCTTTATTTTTTTTTACTTTATAGAGGGAGAAAGATTAGGTTAGGTGAAAATGAAGAAAGTTTAATTTTCTTTTCTGTGATGGATACTTTTTACTTAATGATGTTCAGACTTAATTTTATTCTTCCTTAACTGGATTATGTTTTATGTGCTATTTAATTAATGAACCTGCATATTCTTGATCAATGATGAGGCTTAACTGACACATTCTAGCAATTTTCTTTTTCTGATAGTACTGTTAACTAGTGTACTAGAAGAGTTTAGTTTTATTCAGTACTTTATGCAAGTCTCCCGAGTGTTTTTGATAGATGTAGCTGCAAGGTGTAAATAAGACTAAAATTATTTAGACCCAATTACCTGTGCATTGGGAGCCACTTATTTTAAATCAGGAGATTCTGTTTCATCACATCACTAATATACTGCAATAATATTACACTATCAAGATCAAAGACTGTTAGGAAGTTAGGTATGAAATAACCCAAATAATGAGCAAAGCTTGGAGTTTCTGTGTTCTGTCCTTCAGTCTTGACTGAAATAAAATTGAGCCTCTCTTTTGGTAGTAAGAATGGATTCTCAGTCACTGGAGGAAGAAAAATACAAGGAGGGATAAAATTTTTTGAAAGCATAAAAAAAAATGAGATAACAAAGTGCATAAAGTAGAATCAACAGATTTTATGAGGTTAAAGGATATATTTATGATATAAATAACAATATCAAAAGTATAATCTCGGAATCATAGAGTCATTTAGATTGGAAAAGACTTTTCAAGATCTGTTAAGTGGTTGTATAAACAAGGTACAGGAAAAGTAGTAATATCTGTAATATTGAGTGGGCAGGAGCAGTGGCTGATCCAATCAGAATAATCCTGAAGAATAAGCAAGGTAGATGAGGAAGGTATTAAGACAGAGATTGTAAGAATCTAGAAAGGTACAGTATGGGGAACATATTTACCTTTATCTCTACCCTTTTCATTGCGTGACAGTATTATCAAGAGAGTAAGACTTGTCTCACAGTTATAAAGCTGAGTTAGCTTCTCTTCCATTTAAGCTGAGCGATAAGGACACTTTGTATTCTAGACGGGCACTAAAATAAGACTATATTGCTTTTTATGCATATGACACTAAGGTTGACATTAAAAGGTTTCTGCACAGATGTGCAGAGTTTTCAGTATGTGGCATAGACCAGTTTTTGGGTTACGAATTAATATTAAAGAAACTTCATAGAGACATAACTAAAATAATAGTCTTACAGTGACTAAAGCAAGAGTTGGCAGTAAGACTAGCATTTAAAAGATGTTGGTTTATGGCTGTCACGCTTCAAAATTTTATTCTGGTTCTCTTTTAATGACCTACAATGAAATCTTATATTGCCTGTGATACCCAGTCAGGGATAGGCTGCCAATAGTTTTTACAGTCACAAATTTGTTTCTGACATTCATTAATTTATTTAAGTCACATGTTCTTTGTTTGTCTTCCTATTTGATATCCAGAGACTTTCATAAAGAATTTATTAATTTTTAAGTGCCTATGAAATTTTACTGGTATTACATGCATGCTGATCTACAAATTTGAAGATTGTAAATTGAGATAGAACCTCAAAAAGCTATATTTGCTACTGTTTTCTGCAATGATGACTGCAGGGAAGAATTAATCTCTTTTTAACACATTGCTTTTTATCGACTTGCTGTACTTATATTATTTAGTTGTATTATGGGTTGAACTGCTCTGGATTTTTATTCCTCTTTCATATTTCAGCATAAGCTGTATCTATTAACACTTCTGATTCCTAGTACTAACAAAAATGACATGAACTATTCAGGTGAACTATGTGGTGAATAATTGTAAGTACTGATTTTGGTAGCTCATAATGAGTACGTAGTTTTCATTCAGAAAATTTAGCAGTGTTATGCTACATTTTTATTGTTTTAATTTTAATTTTTAAAGTTAGTTTTCCCATTTTTATGTTTTAATGTTCCTTTATCTTTGAACATTTTGTAAAGGTATGTAGAACATGAGACCATCTAGCTCATTAAGCTACCTGATAAAGGACTGTTCTGTATAAAAGAAATAACAAAAAGCAAGGAAACTGAGAAATTAAACACAAAGACACACAGAAATTAATGAGCAGGTGATAATGGAGACAATAGCAAAACCCAGGACTCTTCAGCCACTGTCTGATGGGCAATAAATGAACTACTACCCTGACACAGCCTTGAAAAGGGTCAGCCTGACATACTTAGTATCTGATTAAAAGTGGGAACATTATTATCACAATATTATGGGATAGTTGAGGGATCTTGAAGGACTGTGAGAAACATCTTACCGGGCATCAGAAGGGGTATGTAAGATTTTGTAAAACTCATTATGGGATGTTTAGGGATCAAAGATGGGGGAGGGATTGAATCTGGTTCGACTAGGCAGGGAAAAGGATGGGAAAATACAGAGGAGAGGACATAAAGCAACCCTCTGCATGTAAGTAGATGTTAGTCTGCACTCAATCCCACTGTCTATGTCATTGATGAAGATGTTAAACAGTACTTCGTAGTACGGACCCTTGAGGGACACCATTTGTCACCTACCTCCATCTGGACATTGAGCTGTTGACCGCTACCCTCTTGATGTGACCATCCAACAAATTCCTCATCCACCAAACAGTCCACCCATCAAATCCACATCTCTCCAATTTAGAGATAAGGTTGTTGTGGGGGACTGTGTCAAAGAACTTACAGAAGACCAGCTAGATGGCATCCATAGCTCTTCCCTTGTCCACTAATGTAGTCACTCCATCATAGAAGGCCACTAGGTTGATCAGGAAGGACTTGCCCTTGGTGAAGTCATGCTGGCTGTCCTCCATGTGCCTCAGCATGGTTTCTAGGAGGATCTGTTCCATGGTCTTCCCAGGCACAGAGGTGAGGCCGCCAGGTCAGTAGTTCCCAGGATCCTCCTTTTTAAAAATGAGTGCAATGTTTCCCTTTTTCCAGTCACCACAGGCTTCACCTGACTTCCATGACTTTTCAAATATCATGGAGGGTGGTTGGCAACTACATCAGTCAATTCCCTCAGGACTCTGGATGCATCTCGTCAGGTCCCATAGACTCATGTATATTCAGGTTTCTTAAGTGGTCACAAACCTGATCTTCTCTTACAGTGAGAGGGACTTTGCTCCCTCAGTCCCCATCTTGTGGTCCATCCACTCGAGAGGTGTGGGAAGAGGGGTTACCAGTGAAAACTGAGACAAAAAAGCTGCTGAGTACCTCAGCCTTCTCCTCATCCATTGTTATCAGTTCACCAGTCTTGCTCATCATGGGGTGTATACTTTCTTTGACCTTCCTTTTCTGTCTGACATACTTGTAGAGGCCCTTCTTAGTATTCCTTGCGTCCCTTGCCAAGCTCAGCTCCAGCCTTGCCTTGGCCTTCCCGACCCCATCCCTACACAACCGGGCAGGGTCCCTATACTCTTCCCAGAATACCTGTTCCTGCTTCCACCACCTGTGCATTTCCTTTTTGGTCTTTAGTTTGACCAGCAGGTCTCGACTCAGCCATGCCAGTCTCCAGCCTTCCTTGCCTGCTTTCTTACACCTGGATATTGCAAGCTCTTGCACTTTATGTAAGGCGTCCTTAAAGATCTGCCAGCTCTGTTCTGCTCCCTTGTCCCTGAGGGCAGTTTCCAGGGGTCCTGTTGACTAACTCCTTGAAGAGCTGGAAGTTTGTTTTCCTAAAATTCAGTGTCCTGACTTTACTCTTTGCCTGACTCATTTCCCCCCATTAATAAGTAGTTAATGATTGATTGCAAAAGTTTCTCTGTTATTGAATAGTAAAACATTAAGAGAGATAATCTTCAAATCTTATATATGCATGTTCTCCTGAAAAAAAAACAGTTTGCATGTTATCAGATGAGCCAGAAATGCATTTGTTTTCAAGCAAATTTAGATAAGCTACAGTTCTCTCCAGGCTGTAACCTGAAAATTTGGGACTTAACAGATTTTGTCTTTCTTAAACTTCTAGCTGAAAAAAAAGGGGACTAGAAGGTAAAAACTGCTTTCATAATAAAATTAGCTTGTGTTCTGCAGGTTACAAATCTTCATTTTTTTTATTGAAAGACTGACATTTTGTAACATATTTAGGTGTTTTTTACAACGTTAGACTGAGCAGATATTGAAACATTTTCAAGACTGAAAATTGCAAGGTAGAAGTTTTATGAGAGAAAAGAAGTTTTGGAGCTGAAAAGCATCACACTCTGAAAGAGTTTATATTCATCATCTTAGTGCAATTAGATATATGACACAAAAGCTTTCCTATGAAGTTTTCAATACTCCTCCTCAGACGTAATCAACATTTAATGACTGCCCATTGTTTTCAAATTAGCCTTCAAGACACTGTATTAAATGCAATCTTTCTGTCCAACTAGATAACTTGAGTAAATACTATATAATCGAGCTGTTAATTATTCTTGCAGTAATTATTATTGATGAAAAGGTGTTAAAGTGTAGGATACAATCAAATAAGGATCATTATATTTAAATAAGTGTATCTGACAGTAATTAATAACTACAATAAAATTGTCTCAAATGCTCTTTAACGTAGATGAAAAAAAAAAGTACTTCTCTCTAAAACTAAATATGCAGTTGTTATCATCATTTAATCAAAAGCATGTGTAAAACTGCCATAAGCTAAAAAAAAGTAATTAATATCTGTTCAAGAGAACTAAAAGAATTAAAAATCCACATTCTATTGGTTACAGATTCTTTAATTTAATTGGGAAGAGCTTCAGGTCTACAGTCAGGAATGCGTTGTGATCAAAATCTATATCTATAGATTTTGATTTTTGTGTCTATAAATCTCAACACAAAAAAAATAAAGATATTCTTCTCCAAGTACTAAAATGAAATTCTATTCAGCTGCTCTCACATTCAGTGTCCATATGGATAGGAAGCTAAAGTAAAATCACCTTTGTGCCTTGCTATTTCAACCTACTCAAGTATGCAGATACGACCAACACCTCACAAAGATTGCCTGAGAGGACCCTGTGCACATAGAATTTCTGGAAGATTTTTTTTTATTTCAGTTCCCTAACTAAAGCATCTTAATCTGAATTTTGACTCTTCTGTAAATCTTGCAAAAGATTTCTGGAGGCTGTGTCAGAATTAACTTCCACACTTTTGCTACAGAAAAACTTTCTTTAGATAATGACATCTTTGTTGGCAACGTGGACAGTGGGATTGAGTGCAAGCTTAGCAAGTTTGCTGATGACACCAAGCTGTGTGGTGTCATCGACACGCTGGAAGGGAGGGATGCCATCCAGAGGGACCTTAACAGGCTGGAGAGGTGGGCCCGTGCCAACCTCATGAAGTTCAACCAGGCCAAGTGCAAGGTCCTGCACATGGGTCATGGCAATCCAAAGCACAAATACAGACTGGGCAGAGAATGGATGGAGAGCAGCCCTGAGGAGAAGGACTTGGGGGTGTTTGTTGATGAGCATAATCAGCAGTTCAAGGGAGGTTCTCACAAAAGCTCTAATCTGCTTTTTCTGAGAACTCACCTGGAGTCTTGAGGTTTGTAAGCTCTGCAGAAATTGCTAAAGAAGTATACTGTTCTATTGTAAGCTTTGTACTTTGAGTATCAAAAGTTTGCAGGTGAGCAGAAGAATTTTCATTTTGCTATGCAGAAAATATTAAATGAATAAGACTGGCAACAATTTGTTTTAGGAATGTAGATTCCAAAATAATACACTTGACATTTTCCATCAAAATCAGATTCTATCACCTAGCACAGAAAGTAAATTGTTCCACAGTTTAATCAAATTGGAATAAATATTGAAGCGCAAACCTGATTTTACACTTGTGTATGCTCCACTTTGCATCTTCAATTCTTTTGCTAGTGGTAGTGATTTTTATGGAAGACCGGAAAAAGAGAGGCATATTTGTCAGAAAAATCAATGCCAGTTTTCTCATAAAACAAGTGGCTGTTGAGGAATGCCACTAAATATGTTTTGCTGCTTGCTCCTGAAGTGGAATCTCCAGAAAAAAAAAAAGGACAATTCTACATCTTATTTTCCACTTTAACTTATTGACTTACAGCAAGAAGCATACACAACTGAGCAAAAGTTCCAAAGCAACATTTTTGGTGTATTGACTGCAATCAGGTTTCTTTTTACAATGTATCTAATAGTGAAAAGACAAAAAGAATATAGTCAGTTCGTACTTAAAGTCAATCAAAAAATAACAGCCTTATTTCTTGAAAAAGTAAAGTAATTATTCAAAAGTAAAGTTAGATTTTTGTAGGGTTACCAGAGGAATAAACCATGATATGTTTTTTAATGTATTTAAATCCTGCTAAATTCTACCATTTCTTTTTCACTGGTATCACTCTCTTCTGTCTCTTTCTTCCCATACTTACACAACTGCACACTTACAGGAAATGCTTCATATCAGAACCAGCTGTGTCTTCTGCTACAAGAATCTGTTTGGATTTCCTGGGGCTCTTGAAATCAAGGACATGAACATATCAGAAAAGGTCAACAGGCACCAGAAGAAATTCTGAAGTGAAACTTTTTCTCCCTGATGGTGATCAAACACTGGAACAGGCTGTTCAAAAATGTGGGAGGTTTTGTGATCTCCATTTCTGGAGGTGCTCAGAACTCATCTAGACAAGGCTGTGAACAACCTACTTCAGCTAGACTCAGTCTGAGGAGGAGGTTAGATTAGATGGCCTCCACAGCTCCCTTAAAACACAAGTTAATCTATCATTCTATAGTATAAAGAAATAATATTCCTCCTCTATTTTTGGTCACCTGTTTGCCTTATTTCAAGCTTTTGTCTAGATCTTATCTGCTTTTAGTAAAATTAGGGAGTTTATTATAACTGCAAAAGAACATTATTTTGTGCTTCTCAAATTTAGGAACAAAGTTGAGGCAATTTGTTTAAGGTAATAAGAAAAAGAGAAGAAAAGAAGAAAATATACAATTAGGCTCTCTCAAACAGAATAATATTGTTGTCAGAGGCTTTTTTTTACCTAGCTTTTCAATTATTTTAATAAAATTGCATATTTGAATGTAATGTACTTGTAGAATCATGTTTGTTACCTTTCTCATTCCTCCTCAGATTTAACTCCAGGTTGGCCTTGGCTTTTGTAACCCCATAGCCACCGGACTGGATAGAATCTCTATACTTCTGCTGGGTCACTTGCCCCTGCTTCCACCTCTTCTGTGCTGCCTTTGTACATCTGAGTTCTGTCAGGAGCTCTTTGCTTATGCATGCAGGTCTCCTGCTGCCTTTGAATGAATTCCAGTAATTGTCTTCAAATGCCTGCCAAATTTCATTCACAACACAAACTTTAGGAAAACTGAAGTATACATCCACAGAAAAAAAGATAAAACAAATAAACAAAAACTCAACACTGTGGCAAGTGACTGGAAAGTGCTACAAATAAAGCACTGTCAAATTCAGTTAGCTATCCATGGGAAAAGTAGCATAGTCAGTAATTGTATCTTAGAAACAACTTGTCATCAATTTTCAGGAGACTGGCAAAAAAACCCACAGCTATTTTAAAACAGGCAAACAACAAAATAATAAACCCCACTACTATAACCTTACTAAGTAATTCTTTGGATTACTTTTTTTTCCACTATTGTTAAGACCTGTTTCTTTAATATTTCTTGATCTTTTGTGATGTGGAAGCATGGACTTGTATATAAAAAGCTTGTCATCATTGTTCTCATTTTTTTCAACACTGCTATATTCTTTTCCCAGTTGTTGATTCCAGACTTGCTTATTTTCAGCATTTTTATTATCTACTATAAATTGGCAGTACAAACTTACTGCTTAATCTAAAATATGTTCTGCCTCTCTTTGGCATGAAAGCAGAAGAGCACTTAATGAAATTTATGCTAACAAAGTTTAGATTCAGGTGCAAAATGCTTAACACAAATGTATCTGAGGTTATTCTATTATTAAAGTAAACATATTCCTTCACTCTAATTATTTTTTTTTATATAATCTAAGAGTTAGGGATACAGTAAGACTATATAAGGTCAATATAATTGTAGTAAACACACAGTAGCAATTTAGACTATTAGCCACTTAACTATAATAGAACGGCTTGTTCTTATTTGGTTACACATCCCACTGGATAAAACATATTGATTTATTATTCTCTCATGAGACACTTGAATTATGCATACAGGTAGAGAATGTGTAAAATTATTTTAAATTCTCAGTTATAACACTGAAAAAGCTAGCATTGCTACATACTAAACAGTTGAAATTTGGGGCAGACAAAAATACAGAACTTTCATAAATGCATAACATACAGAAATATAAACTGTAAATCACTGGAAACTGAAACGAACTTCACCATACTTCATTTACTATTCCAGGTAGGAAACATGTAATGAATTAGGTTTTTCAGTGCTTGGTTTAATTTCTCTTCTTGCATAAACCAATGTTTAGATTTGCCTATTGTTGCAAGGAAAAATCTCTCACTTCAAGTCTTATGAATTGATAATGCCTACAGACTTCTGAACAGCCTCCTCTAACTTACCCACAAAAGCTTTAACCACACACACAAACACACACCCACGCATATGCACACCTTCTTCCAGAACATTTGATGGTCTTCAGTTCTATATATCTATTAGTCAAATGCCCTCTCAGACAGTGCTGGATATTCTTTTAACGCAAACTGGCTACACTCACACTACTCTCTTATCTGCTGGTTTTAGTGAGGCCAGTTTTCCAGCCATCAAATGAAGAAAAGTATTTTAAAAGGTCAGATTCTTCTATCTACTAGTAACAAAAGAGTTCTTAGGATTTAAGTAAGCTTTACATATTTCAAAACATCTCATAAAATGTTATGTGAATGTTGTGGTTTTGTTTAGTGAGGGGGGGCCTAAGGTGGAAGCTTCTGTAGGAAACTGCTAGAAGTTGCTCCCATTTGTTTAGTGTACTCGGCCGGGCCTAGGGCGGACCCGCTGCTGGCCAAGGCCGAGCCGATTGGTAGCAGAATGTCCCGTGATAACGCCTCTGCGATAACGTATTTAAGAAGGAGAAAACAGAAAAAAAAAGAAGACAAGATGTGAAGAAGCTGAGCGGGGGCAGAGGCCCAGAGGGGGAGGCGCAGGCCTCATGGGCCTTGCAGGCCTCACCCTCTGGCCTCTCACCAGGCAGCCGA